>JAJMCB010000048.1:0-10953 GCA_030584925.1 Starmerella vitae | reverse complement strand
AAGGTGCTGTAGTAGTCACGTCAGTGGGAGTACTACCAGTCCAAGCTCCTCCACTCGATGTCGAAAACGGTGTTAAGTGCTCAACAAAAGTCGTTGAACCTGTGGTCTGTCCATTAGGACTAGTCAACGGAGATGTTGTAGTGACATCAGTAGGTGTACTACCAGTCCAATCTCCTCCACTTGCTGTAGAGAATGGGCTAAATGACTCTACAAAGGTTGTAGAGCCGGTGGTAGCGCCATTACTATCTGTCAGTGGTGACGTAGTAGTGATAGCTGTAGGTGTAGAGCCTGTCCACACCCCTGTAGTAGTGGAAAACGGAGTAAAGCATTGTGAAAATACAGTAAGTCCAGTAGTAGAGCCTGTATTGTCATTTAAAAACGAATATGTTTCAAAGCAAGACGTTGTACTACCAGTCCAAGGAACGGTAGTAGTAGAATACGGCGTCAAAATCTCGACAAACTCCGTTGAATATACATTACCACTGTTATCAGTCAGAAAAGAAGTAGTGGTGTAAGTTGATGTGCCAGTTCCCGACCAACCTGTTGATGTCGTAGAGAAAGGTGGCAGTACCTGCACATAAGTCGTTGTATATTGATTCCCCGAACTGTCCGTAGCAACTGTAGTGACAGTAGTTGGGGAAGGAGTACTACCAGTCCACCATCCTCCAGTTGTCGTAGAGAATGGGGTATATACATCCATGTATGTTGTGGTACCTGTAATATCACCAAAAAAATCAAGCAAGGTTTGCGTGGTAAGACTACTTGTTGGTGTGCTTCCTGTCCATGGACCCACGGTAGAATAAGAATACGGTGTCTCAATAATAACACTTGTCATTGAGCCAGTATATCCATTAGGAGCATAAGGTACAATAACAGTAGTAGTTGCTGTAGAAAGACCAGTCCATCCAGTGGTAACAGTAGTAGCTGTCGAGACTGGTCCTGGCGTTAACACATAAACCTGTGTATTAGTGATAGGTATACTGCTCAGTGTAGAAGTAAAGCGAGATGGACTCGTGGTTGTACTAATTCCTGTCCATGCAAGAGAGGTTGTATAATTACGAGGGCAAAAAACATCAAATCCTGTACGGTTCAACGAATTCACCACTACACTTGCAAAATCAGAGTAATACGTACCATCAGGATAAGTCACTGCCATATTAAATTGAAGTGTAGTATCAACATTAGTCCAAAATACACGAACGGGATACGGTGTACCTTGGGTTAAAGTAAAAACTTTGTTAACTGTCCTCCAACCACCACGACCGGAACCTGTGAAGCCACACATCGCAACATCAGAAGGCGAGTTAAATACAGGATTTCCAACACTGCAGCATTGTGAACCTGGGCCAATTTGAATTCCACCTGCATCATCCGCGTAAAATGAAAATGTATAGGAACCTGATTGAGGAGCTAAAAAGTATCCAGTTAGCTCAGCCGTAAAGTTACTCACAGTAACCCAAACGCCATAAATACTTGAGTAAACTGGTCCTTTCTTCGGTGTGGCTGCGGGAACATTGAGGCTTGTCACTGGTGATGGAGCCACTGAGTAGAGGCCAAATTGCTTATATGTAGTATAAAACCAATTCACCTGATTGGTTCCACTTAACGTGGATTTACTGTTCAGTGGACCCCAATTATAAGAAGGATAACTGTAAAAGGTCGCATTAAAACCTTGATTCCCCCACGCGCTTGGCAGAGGACAGCCATATGCATCAGCAAGTGCTGTCCCTGCCAAGAAAAGAGATGTTAAAATAATAATAAATGGGTTGTCTGTTCCCATTTATTATTTTATTGCTTGGAAAGGTATACAAGCTCACTCTTAGTTATGGGCGATTGCTCCGGTGTAATTCTTGTAGATCGGATTTGTGTCTATTATTAGTCAAGCCACTAAAAAATCTGCAAGTATCTGTACCCTCATCTGCACTCTCACCTGCAGCCGCACAGACCCCCGTTGATCCACTTTTCGTCTATAAAAAGAGTGTGAAACCTATAAATATCTCTGTGTTTTTTTTGTGATATAATATATATCAAGTATAGAAATTTTTTGTTATATTTTTTTATTTTGAGCTATTCTTTTAGTTTGTAGCGCTAATGTATGATCTCGTATAGAGATTCGTTTAATGCTGCACTTGCACTAATTGGGATATCATGCATGACGCGGTAACGCCACAAGCTGGTGTATAATAGCTTGGACACAAATTACCCTGGTTTCGGGTGGTACAAATTCCAAGAAAAAAAAACTGCCTCGTTAACACAATGGTATTCAATCATTAAATAAATGGATTTTCCACGGATATTTGTTTATCTTTTACTGATCTGCCTGTCATTAGCCTGCAGTATCTTATAAGGCATGCTATACGAAGAGGTATTCTGACAGTATGTGATTATGTAATTGCCATAACAAAAAAAATACGCATTATGCACTAGATCTCTAGGTGGGAAGTTTCATAGTCTAAACACGGAAGTGGATTTGGTATTTTTCACAGAATTACTTCTATATGGAGCACGTTTTTCAATTAAAGTTTATTTCAGTCTTTTTATTAGCGCGGTAAGAGAGTTTTAAACTCTAAAAATAGTACTTATCTTTGCTAACGGGTGTATTCGGGCCGATCTGCAAGCTTGATGACATCAGATCAACAGTGGATGTTCTCTCTGCTTGCTGGCTTATATTTAAGTTTTGCCAGATATTTCGATCACGTGGATGGGCACGAATCTCCTTCTCTTGAAAAAAAAATGAATGTCATAAAGAAGTAAAGAATTTTTTTTGTGTAGTAACAGATAGACAAAGAATGTGTGTATATAATTTAAGAAGAAGGAAACAAAAAGAAAAAAGTAAAATTGGTTAAAGTGCAGATAAAAGATAGTGATGCTTGCTTACTTATAATTAGAGCCCCCCCTCTTTAATCACATGATCGACATAGATCAAGATCAGTTTACTACCGTCTTACTTTTTAAACATGAAAAATGTGTATTAGAATATAAAAATTCTGTCTCTACTTCATATTTTATCTGTCCAAGTGAATTTTCATCATCGCAATGCTGGATCAGACTCATTCCATAAAACTACCGCACTCTGCGTTTTATTGTCTTAACGAAATTTTTATATTAACCTAGCCCAGAATTAAAATTCATGTTTTATACGACAGCCTGCAATGCGTTGATGAGCAAGAGTATATATTATATGATCGAGTAATACCACTGCAGCTAATAATTCACTATATTGACGAAACGCGGACGAAATATATAACGAAAATGTGCTGAAAAACGTGCTTCTTAGGTATATGACAAAATTTTATCTAGATTTCATACCTATAAAGCGGAAATGTATTAACTTAATCTAACGAGGAGTTCTATGTTGATCTGCAGTTTTTATCAAATAGGATTTGGTCCATCTGAGAAGTAGATTTAGCCCCAAATCCACAGCAAGGTTTGGCTCAAAGGTCCGGTCTGAATCATTTCCAGTCCACTTAGGGAACCAATTCTGTCCGAAATCTTAGAAATGTATATTTTTATACAATTACAATAGTAAATTTGGACAACTCACTGCGATGTCTAGTTAAATGCGAAGTTTGGTCTCTTAAGAACTTGCTAGTCTCTTGGGAGATTGGTTCCTGTTCATTCAAACCCAAGAGACTTAGAGAGTACAGAAGAGCTCTTGCAAACAATTATTAGAAAAGATACTGTATTTACAGCTGTAGGTAATAAAATCCTGTGGTCTGGTACTGCTAGCTGTTCGGTAGTAAAAACTCGGCCTGTATTACTAACAATCTAGTTTACTTGATAGTAAGGCATGGCCACAATTGTGTGATGTCCTAAAACTGTGTCAAAAACTCAGCAGAGAAGTATTTGATTCGTCGCTACGTTAAATCTACGAGGTGAGGAGGGTACGGAACATGATTCTATAACGGTCACTGAATTTCGGTAACACCACTTTCGCTCATCCTCGTGGATAATTAAAATGTGTTTAAATAGCGAAACAAGGCTTCCCAATCAAAGTCCCCCATTGTTTGTGCAAAAATAAGTGATTTAGCGTAAGTGATTATCCCCGGAGGTACACTGATTTATAGAGGTGGAATTGAGGTGAAATAGGAAGATATCACACTACACCTGCCAGCTCAAGTAGAAGATCGTAGAAGATCTCAGTAACCCCTCAAAAAAAAAGATGTGATTAATCTATAGAGGGCCTATTGACTGCGTCACTATGTTCACCGTCACCGATTGTAATAATAACTGCTATGTTAACAGTCACCTTTCTTTTAATCACTATACACATACTGATTTTAATGATTACTATGATTACTACGATATTAAAAGTCTCTTTTATCTTTTATTACGGATCGTGCATGCATCAAAAACAATCAGCATTTGCCCTATGGTAATGTTAGCCAAGGTAAATCGAGGAATTTCAAAAATGAAATGTATAATTCTCACATTTCAGGTAACCAGTAAGAAAGAAAAAGATGTTTTTTGTCTACAGCATCTGCATAAGTGTGCCTTGCAGCATGAAAGCTCGTTTCGCATCACCTTGCCCCGCTATTTGCTTGGGTTATCCCCTATTATTTTAATCCCCAATGATCAAAGGCAAATAAATGATGACTTTAGAAACTTTTCATCACGTTAAGACTGCTATACTCAGTGCTGTGGAGGAGAGTATAGTGTATCACCTTCCTTCACCTGTACTGTAGAGAAACGCTTACACTCAGTGCTCAGTGACTTTTTAGAGAAATTAGGGGTATATCAGAGCATCGATTATACTCTGGGAGATCACTTGTACCTTAGGACGCGCATCGAGGCCTCCTATATATTACGCTCATATACTCTCAAAGTGATCCAAGCTGAGTCACGCAAGTACCTGCTGAAATTTCAGCTGATCCACAAGATCAAAGGCTGATCCCCAAGATCAAGCTTCATACGAAATTGATGTTTTATTAATATTCAATTGTCACGTATAGACTTAACCAGATATCTGATTGCAACTGACGTTATTAGAGTTTCTAAGCGAGAGTGGCTCTGTATTCCACATTTTACAACCAACATGAGAATGTTAAGCTTTTAGAGCTGGGTATGAGGCTTTCCGAGTAAGAATTCATCGTTATGAGTACTATCCTAATAAGAAAACTTTGTTTAACCAGCTAATTTTACTTTTTACTTTTTACTTTTTGCTATATGAAAGATCTCTAGGGATGTTAATTAGGAACCACAACAACATCCCAACACAAATAAACTTAATTAAATTATTACTAGTAATATACCCAGAAATATACGATTAAAACGGTAAAATGCAAATTCTTACTCTGTGGAAGCTTTTATAGCTCGGAAACAGCTACTGTAGATCAACATTACAGCAAAAACTATGCTGAGCCCCTTCAAAAGTGAGCACATAATTAAAACAGTATCAAATAGCATTATGGAGGATGTAACTATTCTCCAAAAAGTGTGTTAGGTGCTCTCCTCATACGAAGGCGGTGTCTGTGTGTTTTTCGAATCGCGAGGATATGATTTGTGGTCCCCATTAGGCCTTTTCTCTTCATTAATCTTTGACGGAACTGATGTATCCTTGCCTTTGATTACTGGTGAGAAAACCACCACTGGAACCGTGTGAGACACATTGGTATATGCCTCAGCAACAATATTATCGATATCTCTCAAAACAGTCGCATTAATTGTTATACGATGAATGCATGAGAGAAGCGGAGTAGTAAATGTGGGTGTAATTGGCTGTCTGAAGACCAAAGCCTTTAGACTTTCCGAAATATCAACTAGACCACCTTTAATCATTGGTTGGGTTTGTGTCAAAATAGTACTTCCCACAATGCTCTCGCTTTGATACTTGTCTATAGTTATAGACATTATGGTCTCAACTGTCACAGAGACCCACTTAATCATTATTTTTTCACCCTCATTTGCAGGTCTGACAATCAATCCCATATCAAATGGCTGGCTCTGTTGAAGGCCTCGACTAGGCAGCTTCAAGGTGCAAAATAAAGCAACTTTTGGATCTTGTTTACGCGCAGAAAGCTGGGAGAGAATTCCTGAAACTGACCCATTTTCTGAATTAGAAGTGAACAGCTTCTTAAGCTCTGAAGTGATACTCCCTCCTGTCGGCTCATTGGCAAAAGTGGAAAAGTCAATATCCTCAACGTCTTTAATTGTTTCAGGATTGCTAATAAATTGAACTGGAACAACCTGGAAGGGCAAAGATTTCGCTTTCAGCTCTGATTTGTTGAAAATCGAATTCTTGGTTCGCTTCAGTCTGGCACTGATGTAGTAGTTCACAGACCCAATTGTACCTTTCTTTGTCTCATTATGCATACTCGGAGGTAGTGTTGGGTGCTGGTCAGGCAGTTTAAAACTAAAAAGAAAGGGATGGCCACCAGGTGTCAAAATCTGCCTACCATCGAAAATCTCTGAAGAGTTTTCGTAGATTACCAGCTTTTTCTCGATCTTTTCATCAGTCTTTTTCTTTTTAGCCATGTCAATGCCTTCTTTTTTACCAATTGATACAAAGATCTCGCATACAACACTAACGTGGAGGTTCTTTATTTCCAAGCCTTTTGTATCATCAGTGGTAATTAGAACAGTACCAGTGACTTCATCCCCACCTACAAAATATGGTACCTTGGTGTCTACTGTAACATCCACAGTTGTTTTTACCATCACTTTAATCTGATACTTAATCTAAGACTTGATCTGAATCTGAGTCATCTTGTTACATCATAACATCATATGGCTCGAATTGATTCTAAATTACTTGTAAAATCAGTTTCCTAAGCATTTACACCACACCACATACGCTGCACTCAAATTTAAAGGGCTGCTATCACTTTTATTCGCGAAAGAACTCAGATATCTGGTGTAAAGTAACATTACGTAATGACATAGCTGAGGAAGCAATTGATGCAATAATAACAGATGCACTTACGCGTCTTTTCGTGTAAAATTAGAAAAAAACAGCATATTAAAGAAAGGACAACTGTATTATCTCAGTAATTCCAAGTGCAGCCGCTGTTGGCCAGCCTGGGCCCTCGGAATCGAGTTTTGCCCAGAACTCCTCACACCTTTTGGATGTTTCAGAAGTGAGAGTGTCTGATTGGAAATCCAGACGTTTCAACTCGTCTCCTCCAAGGTTTTGTACTCAAAGTCGAATTGATCGCTCGAATACAACTGTTTTATCGTAGGCCTAGATGGTCAGTACGTTGTAACAGAGTCCACACTGTAGAAGTGAATAGTTTATTCGAAAAATTTTACATTAGGACATTGTCTAATCAGGTCTTGAAATCAGAAGTCTAAGGTACAATATTTTCTTTCGGTGCTTCTCGATTAGACATATCCGTACATGAGGGACCAGCTAGCATAACCGAGATAAATACCTCAACACGCCAATTACTATCTTGAATACTATATTACTTATCCTATCTAAATTATGGATTATGGCGAGTTCTATGACATTAATACACCTCAACAGCCTCAGGATCTAATAACACTATCAGACTCTTGAAACACACTTTTTCTGTCCCGTCTTGGCTTATGCATTCAGATCGTAATCTTTACGAAGAATAACAATTTTAATATGTAATTTACGCGGTAAAGCAAGATAACGGCTAACAGCTATCAGCCAATAAGATCAACCGTTGAGAAAAAAGTGTGTGATTTTATGCAGGGTGGTAGGGCAAATCGGTTTAGTAACAGGGTTTCAAATTTTCGTGAATGATGCAAGGCAAATAATGGTGAATGCGTGAAAGTAGGTTTAGTATACCAAGGTATTTGTTAATTACTAAATTTATTGATCTGGAATTACTTTACGGATGACAACATACTTGAATCTAACAGTGAAAATCAGGGTTCAGTTATAAGGAACTTCATAACTGAAAAAATATATCCTTTTTTAAAACTGGAAACCCTGATCGGAGTCATAATCAAATCTTTAATCATTAAAGGTCCGTGCGTACCGAGATCAGGAATAAATGTTAAAACCACGTGTCTCAAGGGTATCTAGCATTAAGTGGTAAAAATAGATTTAAATGCATGCTAAATGAACCATGTGAATGTGCTATACAAAGAAGTATCAGCCAACATGCTATGTTATAGTTTCTTCTTATTCCCCTCAGTGTTCCGGGGGACTAAACCCATATTGTACGATAATTTTATGTAGTTTAAAACTTTAAATTCTCATAATTAGTAACAATATGAGTCTGTCTTGTTTTTTTTTTCAAATTCGCATATGGGGAAACGGCTCAGCCACATAGTGGCAAGGGCTGAAAAACCTTGGTTTTACACCGTACAGTTCTCAATCGAGAATAAAATTGGGGGTTGTGGAGATTTATAACCTAAAGTTAGTATTCTTGCAGACTAAGACTCAGAGAAAACCACTTGGTCTTACCCTGGTGTGTTTTTCCGACTGTTAATACTATTCTTAACTTAAATATAGTGAAGAGCCACAGAGATTCTATAATATCACGTTTTTACGAAAGTAGTGCAAGTATCACTAGAACCCTGTATAACATCAAGAACTATGTATGCATAAGTATTTGCCCCCCAGTTTAAATGCATAGTAAGGAAATAATATGTAAAGATATAAATAGCACCCCCTTAACACACAAATACCACCTCTTAGACCTACCCTAAATACATGTAGATGCATGCACATTGCTATTGAGGATCCGCTTAGACCGGAAAAAAGACGAGAATCGTTTATAAAAGAAATATAACTTTAAAATTCAAGAAGTGGTTAAGGATTAATGCCGTTTATAATTGATAAGTGGCCGGGCGAAGGTAAAACTGGTGGGGGAAGAGAACATCCTAAAATTTCCGATTGCAATTCCGGTAGTATAGATATTGAAGAGATGGAATCCCGGCATTTTAATTCCAAACTAAGCTATCTCCAGAATCTTTTACAGAATAGTAGGGGAAGTTCTCCAGCTATTCCTCAAGATTCAGCTGAAAAACCTAAATATAATCACAATATCATTGAGAGTTATTCACAGGAGTATCCTATAGCAACGCAATATCAGCACCATGAAGAAGAGAAAACACCTTTAGGGGATTCAGTTCTTAGGGATTCAAAAGAGGCAGGAGACGAAATCGACTACCTAAACCCAAATTCCAAATACTTGCAAATTTTTAGAAAGATCAAGGCCAAAAACATCCCCTATATTGCACAAGGAGAATTCATTCCTTGGAGTAACCTCTATTGGACCCATTTAGGATACATGCTCACTGCTGGAAGGTATGCTGGATTATTAGTTCTTTTTTGGTTCAACTCTTTAAATGATATTGAAGATTCAATAAACGAGTTGAAAAGCCCAAAACTACTACGATATTATTCACCGTCTTACTTACTAAAGTTCATTTGCCAAACAATAAAAGGTGCACAATTAACTGAAACAACAGTTATCATATCTCTGATTTATCTGGCAAAAATACGATCAAGGACCTATTTTGGGATAGTTCACTCACACACTTCCGAATTTAAGGCCATGATGGCGTCACTATTGATTGCTTGTGATTACAAAGGGAGTGTAAATGAGAGGGCTGCAATTGAAATTAACCAAAATAATTTTACCACAACAGAGTTATACTCACTAAAAAGGGCATTTTTATATCTACTAGGTGATAAATTACATGTTTCAGAGGAGGAATGGGACAAATACTCTAGGTTGATAAGCAACTCACTCGGTTTAGTTGATTTTCTAGTAAACTGTACCTGCTAAAGCGAAACATCTACATTATGGCATTTAAGTTAAATTTCTTACTACTTATATTTACACAACATAACTGTAAGATTCATAAGGAATACATAGTCCTCATTTCTTGTTGTCATATATTTAATACTGTCCTACTTATACCGGATGTGTTGAGACTTGGATGTATCGGAATACACTTAAACTAGTATAAAAATGAATTTTAGAAACAATATAGAACTATTTGGTATTTAGAAAAGCATATAAGCAACAGAAAATTAAATCAATCAAAGAACAAAGGAAATTGAAACGGCAATGAGAGTCCCCCAAATATGACATTTAATAGATGTACCTGCGTTAGCAAGGAGGACTTTACCGCTATAAGTAGATTGAGAGCCAGAAGCAAGACCAACTGAAGGAGTACTATCCGTTAGATGTGAAGATTGTGAGTTTTGAGTATCACTACTAGAAGTTGTGGTACTTAGTCGTGATGAGATTTGATTGGAGGCAGTTGAGAGATCGGGAATCAGCACAATTGAACCTGAGCTACCGGTAGGAGTTTGCACAAAAATAATGGTGCTAGGAATATTTTCAATACCAGTAGTAACTGAGGTGGTTGTGGCAGTAAAGGTTCCGGTCCAGGGAATGGTAGTTGTAGTCAGAAGTCCAGTAGGTGGGGCTCTAGTAGAGGGAGTCTCAACAATGACAACAGTGTTAGGAACAGTATCAGTACCACTTGTACCAGTAGTAACTGAGGTAGTAGTGGTAGTGAAGGTTCCAGTCCAAGGAATGGTAGTTGTAGTGAGAAGTCCAGTAGGGGGAACTTCAGTAGAGGGAGTCGAGGGAGTCTCAACAATGACAATGGTGTTAGGAATGGTATCAGTACCACTTGTACCGGTAGTAACTGAGGTAGTAGTGGTAGTGAAGGTTCCAGTCCAAGGAATGGTAGTTGTAGTGAGAAGTCCAGTAGGGGGAACTTCAGTAGAGGGAGTCGAGGGAGTCTCAACAATGACAATGGTGTTAGGAATGGTATCAGTACCACTTGTACCGGTAGTAACTGAGGTAGTAGTGGTAGTGAAGGTTCCAGTCCAAGGAATGGTAGTTGTAGTGAGAATTCCAGTAGGGGGAACTTCAGTAGAGGGGGTAGAGGGAGTCTCCACAATGACAACAGTGTTAGGAATAGTTTCAGTACCAGTAGTACTAATACTAACCGAAGTTGTTGTCGTTGTGAAGGTTCCAGTCCAAGGGACGGTAGTTGTAGTCAGAAGTCCAG
>JAJMCB010000045.1:0-12546 GCA_030584925.1 Starmerella vitae | reverse complement strand
GTAGAGTGTAAGCTCCAGTAGTGGTGCTGTCCAAGGTGTAGTCTCCAGTCCAGGGACCAGATGTCGTGGTTGCGATATCAGGAGCAGTTGGAGTCAGATGGTACACAGTAGTCACAATTCCAGTAGCACCATCAGCTAAAGTATACGGTCCTGTAGTAGTACTGTCGAAGGTGTAATCTCCAGTCCAATGTTCATATGTTGTTGTCGCAATGTTCGGAGCTGTGGGCGTCAAATTATATATAACCTTTTCACGCATCGTCCCATCTATTCCAGAAATAGAATAATAGCTGAATGATGTGCTGGTTGATGTAAATGTTCCTGTCCAACCTTCTGTAGTACTTGTTGTTGTTTCACTTGGTAAGAATATTTTTTTAATTTCAAGCACTTCTATCTGTCCATCATCTAGCGTCATACTTGTCATACTTGTTCTTGTATCGCCTCTATAAAGAGGCCAATATGCTGTAGTAGACGTTGTAGTCCATGTGCTCTCTGGTATTAAATGATAAACAGTTGTGACAACTCCAACCCCACCATTCTGTAATGTATATGGGCCAGGGGCTGTGCTATCTGTTGGAGTTATACCAGACCATGTCTCAGTTGTTGTAGTGGCAATATTTGGCGCCGTTGGTACGAAATGATATACTGTCGTAACAATACCTGACCGTCCATCAGTTAAAGTGTAATATCCAGTTGTTGTACTGTCTGTCACGTAGTCTCCTGACCATGATTCGCTAGTAGTTGTCGCACTAGCAGGAGCTGTGGAAGGTATTAGGTGAAAAATGGAAGTAGCCAATCCTGTGATTCCGTTTGAAGTGTAAACTCCTGTAGTTGTGCTATCCGTTGTAACGCTTCCTGTCCATAGCGAAGTAGTTGTGGTAGCAATATCTGGTACTGTAGGTATATCTTCAATGACTGAGGTGTATACACCAGTTCCCACATTGGGAATGGTATATACGCCAGTAATAGTCTGATCACTGGTGTAGCTACCTGTCCACACATCTGTTGTGGTAGTCACAATTGCTGGTGCCGAAGGCGTTAAATAATAAAGCACTGTAATTTGTAATAATCCATCAACTCCTTCTATGCTAGACTGTGACGTACTAGTCATTGTCGAAGTGTATGACTCAGTCCAGCCCTCTGTAACAGTCATTGCGGTGTCACTTGGTATGTATAATTGAATAACATTAATCATCTCCATGTCTCCATTAGCCAAAGTTGTTGTAATTGTTGATGTTTGGGAGGCTGACATTCCGTCGAACATCCATAGCGAAGTACTGACTGTTGTCGTTACAACAATATCACGAGCAAATAGCCCTACAGACCTTGGATAAACCTCTAGTAATTCATCACTAGTTGAGCAATCAATTCTACTTGTGATCATATCATGATTATAAGATGGCAGTGGAATGGTTTTACTAGGCGATAATTCTGGCATTTTTGAATTTTCAGTATTAGCCGTGTTTTCGTCATTATTGAAATGCTCAGCTACATCAAGTTGATAAACTTCGTTGAGATCAGATACCAACGTCCCATCTGGAAGTTTATAATTTAGTTCCACATATTGCTCTAAGTCCCCAATATTAGAGTACAATATTCTGAGAGGATATAAAATACCTGCAGTCAGGTCAACACTGTAAATGCGATTTTTCAACACAGTAGTAGAATTGATGATTCCATCCGCTTTTTCACAGAATGTCGAATCATTACCTATTTCAAAGCCAACTTTGTTAGAAAATGTTACATTGAAGGTATAGGTACCGTTTTGTGACGCCAGAAAATGTCCAAAATACTCTATAGCATCTTTGAAAATCATATTATTTGGCAATATATCGTCAAGAATGTGACTGCTTGTAACTCCACGTAGAGAATCGGCCATTTCTCCATGCTGATTTATTATGAAGTCTGAACTCACATCTCTATTTCTACCACTTGAGCTGTGTTCAGGTTGTAAATGGAGAAAATTAACAATGAATCCACGATTTTTAATAGTAGGTGGATCGCATTTAACATCATTCTCTGCTCTTGACAAGGAGAAAAATGGGTTCACAGCGGCAAGTGCTAATGAAAGTAGCCCCATGCGTGTCACCCCGAAAGACATATTGTGAACTTTACCCACAAAAAAGGCTAACTATTTTTTTCTTATCAGTAAAGATTTTTCTTCGTTGAATCAACGATGATATCTGATCCTTATAATCGAACTCTTAATCTATGAAACAGAGTAAATATAGGAGATAGATGCAGCATGCGTTCCCTTTCAGGTTGAAACCCTTCACTATTCTTAAAACCAGATGCGGGATTTACAATAAATTAGACGCAAATAGCTCAAAATTTGGATCAGCCAATCAGCCAATTTATTCAGAAGAGTTTCTTTATAGTTTTTTTAGTAGAAGAGAAAGCCTTCGAGTAATTCGCCTTCTTGCTATAGCTTCGATCAAATATACCCTCACCCGAGATCTAGCCGAGTGCTTATAATAATAGATATCATCTAGGGGTGTACACAAAATCCCTGTAGAATAAAAGAAAACCTGTATACCAACTAATATAATATTAGTTGTAATTTAATTATTTTTTTGCATTCATTCAATATTGATTATATTCTGTGCTCTTACAGTGTGAATGCTAATTTCCCGAGAACATCTTCCAAGAAACAGATGTGTATATTGATCATATGAATAATACAGTGTTAAGCATCTTTTTTTATTTATTTTAAACGATCGAAATCATGTGGCTTAGGACCCTGTTACCAATCACTACTCGTATTAGCGTTTAATTATAACGAAAAAATAAGTAGGTAAGTAAACTATTAAAAAAGGTTCAGCACAAACAATTAGACAAACAGTTGGATAAGGGCAGCTACCATAACAAAATAGTTAACAGTATTTTGCGCGAAATCATTAGCAGTCGGTATTAATGTTTCGGCAACAGAACTAGTAGCCCCTATCCTAGTCAGACTACTATCACTAGACTGCCGCGGTGCAGATCTGGAAATTGAAGATTCATATACTGACGAATAACCGAGAGTTTGTGAGTTGTACAATGATTCTGAAGATGCGGTTTTAATATGCTCTACAGATGTGCCTTTAGAGTAATCGATAGTTGATGGATAGCCTGCCTCAGCCGATATGCTAGTTGGTTCGCATGTAGTGGTAGTAGTAGTCACTTGCGATACTGTGTCACGAATCTCTGATTTAAGCCCGGTAAATTGAGTGCTAAGAGTAGGACTCAAAAGGGCAGCTGTGGTAGTACCATCAATAGGAAAGGTTGTACTGGGATGTGAATTCGAGCTAATTTCTGCTGAAGGTGGGATACCTATCACAACCTCAGATCCAAGTGTTGTGAAATTACCATATGTGATGGTTTCAATTAGAGTGTAGGTTGTTCTTCCAGTAAGATCAGAACCAGTTGAAGTTATTGTAGTGGGAAGTACAGTATCTATCCAGCTTGACTTGCTCCAAGTAGGACTAGCGATAAATTCCGAAGATCTAATCGAAGAATGGGAATTATCTCTTGTAAGAGAACTGCTAAACTCAGTCTGTGTAAAGCTTTGTGAACTATTAGGGACACTTAGGCTTGTATACGTATTCACAAAGGTTTCAGTTGAGTTAAGCAAACCCGTAGTTTGTGAAAATGAGTGTGCACTTGAACTAGTGGTAAAGATGTTATCAGTAGTTGATATGCCTTCTGTTCTATTTCCAGCAGGCGGGAAGATATACGTTGTAGTTTTGCCATTCGTACCGGTAGTAATACTTGTATTAGATGAGACAAATCCTGTGGTTCTCATCGAAGTAAATTGGGATGTGTTTACAGCTGCGTTACTCCCTGTTAATGGCTCGTTAGAGGTGGCCGATTCAACTTGTGATGTTGGTGAAAGTACTATTATCGAAGTAAGAGTCCCGACTCTTCCATCCGGTAGGGTGTAATGGCCTGTGACAGTACTTGTAGAAGTCACATTAGATATTCCTACAGTACTAACAGTGGTGGCGGTGGCAGGTGCGGGGGGAAGTAGGTGGTAAATTGTGGTTACATTTCCAATGGCTCCATTAGGAAGAGTGTAGTATCCAGTTGTAGTGCTATCAGTGGATGAGTTACCACTCCATTGCTCATAAATAGTGGTTTCAGAATTAGGTGCAGTGGGTGTAAAGTGATAAATTGTGGTTACAACTCCGGTAGCACCATCAGGTAGTGTATATGCACCGGTGGTAGTACTATTTGACGGAAGAAATCCAGTCCATGGTTCAGTTGTGGTGGTCGCAGTTGCGGGTGCAGTAGGGGTTAGAATCTCGATAGTGTTAACCAGAATCTCCCATGAGCCACTTTTTGATACTCCTAAGGCTTCTTGTGTCAAAGTGCTTGACCCTGTCCAGGGCATGTAAACTGTAGTTTCTGTTGTTAAAGGGGTTTGTACTATCTCAACAAGAATCAGTTCAGTGCCACCGTTGGTAGCTAAAAGGTTTTGTTCAGTGGTTGTACTAGTAAAAACACCTGTCCAAGGTACTGTGGTTGTCGTAGATATAATTCCTGGGGTTAAAAGGTTAACATCAACCTCTGTTGTAGAGTTGTGAATAATGGTGACAGTTGTATCAGTAACGTATGAGCCAGTCCAAGGAATAGTTTCATACTTAGGGCAGTCTTTATACACATCCAATTGATAAACATTTGAGAAGTCAGATGAAACGGTACCATTTGGGAGGGTATAGGTGACATTAATAAAAGCAGTGGATACAGCATTGAAATACAATAACCTTAAAGGATAGAAATATCCAGCCTCTAGAGGGACGGTGTATGAATTTCCCCTGAGCGAAATAATCTGATCAGCTTCGTTATATGGCACTCCAAATGCACTTGATGCAATGTGAACCTCTCGGATGTTTTGTCGTAAATCGCCACAGCAGGAGGCTCCCCGTCCAATTTGAAGGCTCATTTGATCATCAACAGACATAGTAAATGTATAAAGTCCTGTTTGAATAGCATTAAAGAAGCCAAGGTATTCGGTTGTGAAATTACTATAGGTAATATAGCGACCATACACATCACCATACAATACGTCTCCCGTTGCCCCAACAATATGATCAAATATATTAATATCCGTTACACCTGTAATAAAATCAAACTCACCGCCATATTGATCAAAAGTATTCAGAATAAAATCTTCACGCATAGTGCCATCATCGTCAAAGCCTATTTCGGCTTCACCAAGTGGATAGTCGTAAAATGTGACATTAAACCCAGTGTTAATTATTTTACCAGCCACACACCCTCCAACAAATTCACCAGCGTCGGTTGGAAATGCAGGTGCGACATCTGCAAACACAGGAGACAGTAAAAATAGTACAAGTTTAAAGAACATTCCAATTTGATTGATTTGAGATTCTGATGGATTAGATCTTGACTCTTTATAAATTAGTGCGTTGAGACACATGTATGTAAAAAAAAGAAGGGTACATGCATATATAGTACCCCTTTTCCTTATATGGTAAAACTGTTAAGGCACAATTGGATCATGGAAGAAAAGATATCTGACTGGAAATACTTAAAATATGAATTAATAACCGTCTTTCTATCATAACAGTTAGTATGAAGTGATTATTCTGAAATTATGATATTATTTTATGTTATGTTACGAAGGCAAATTCTATATATAGGTACCTGGGCTTACGAAACCTTAACCTCGCCTCAAGTATTTGATCTCGACTTTTTTAGATGTTAAAATTATTGAAATTCCTCTATATAGTTCATTTTAAATACCGTTTATCGAGTTGAGATTTATATTGGCACAGAATTTATTGCTGTTGTTCCTTTTTTAGTACTCTAAGGGGCCTAAATTATGGGAAGATACATGTTCTTTGCTTTACCCCAGTAACATACATAATCTAAAGATTTCTTTCATAGCTCTCAAATTAGCAACAAAACATAACAAGAATACATACCATAGCATACATAGTTAATGTTCATGTATTTTTAGAAGTTTATAGGCTCTTTAGCCTCTAATTAACAGTTCATTTGGTTATGCAGCATTTTGCAGCTTGTGCTGTTTATCTATTAAAAGAATTTTCTTCTGCGTATGCCCTTACCTTAAAATATCGCCTAATGAGCTACTGCTTAATATTGGCTAGAGTGTGCATTAGAGGAAATAAGTTGGCCCAGGTGCCAAGTAAAGATAATAAAACGTTTGAGATATATATCCAAAACAAATTGTCGTCTATGCTAGTATGATATGGTCCATTTCTCACCGATCGAGATAATTAGTGCTCGTTTTTAAAACGAACAATTACAAACAACTTTTCAGGCCATTTTAGGATGAATTAATAATATGAAGTATTTCCATTAATATGAGAACACGTGAATTCGACAACGAAGAATAATGCTTGGACAAAATGTTTAGAATGTAGATTAGAATAAATGATAGTACTGCTCTAAACTATATTTAAAACCATTCCCACAAGGATAGCCACAAGACTGGAATTCGGTCGGCTAGCCTTGTTAATCTTGGGGATAAGAACAGCAGTAGATGCGCCAATGCTCAGGCTTACTGTATCTGATGACTGAGCTGCAGGATGACTATGTGTACCTTGATCAATTGAGGAAGATGGCTGACCAATTAAAGAACCAGATGATTCATGCACGGTCGAGACCTCATTACTAGACCCACTAGTGATGAGTGAAGCTGTATCTGGCTCAGGTGAAGTAAATGTCGAAGAGGTCTGGGATTCTGAGTTGCTCGGAACTTCAATAACAATAGTAGAAATAATTCCTGTGTAACTGTCAGTTGTAACAGTTTCAATAGTCGTATATGTGGTTCCAGTGAAACCAGGAACAGTGACTGTAATGGTATTCACGTTGGGCACAGAAGTTGGCGACAGAGGGACTTCAACAATAACTGTTGTTACAGGGACAGTGTTGTGATCAATAGTTATGATACCTGTCTCGGTAATGGTAGTGGGACCTACTCCGGAATTTGTTACTGTAGTCGTAATAGTGGTGATTCCTTCCGTGTGCGATGGAGTAAATTTGTGAATAGTAGTCACAACACCCGTCTGTCCATCAGGGAAAGTATACGGTCCTGTTGTAGTGCTTTCAGACGTAATGCTACCTGTCCAGGGCTCCGTGACGGTGGTGATAAACCCTTCTGTTGTTGGTGTGAAATGATAAACAGTAGTCACAATACCTGTACGTCCGTCAGGGAAAGTATATGGTCCTGTGGAGGTAATGTCAGTTGTGAAACTTCCTGTCCAAGGCTCAGTTGTAGTCACAGCTTCACCAGGTATAGTTGGAGTCAAGTGATGAACTGTTGTCGCAACACCGGTACGTCCATCAGGTAGAGTGTATGGTCCTGTGGAGGTAATGTCAGTGGTGAAACTTCCTGTCCAAGGCTCAGTAGTAGTCACAGCTTCGCCAGGTACAGTTGGTGTCAAGTGGTGAACTGTTGTCACAACACCAGTACGTCCATCAGGTAAAGTATAAGGTCCAGTGGTGGTAATGTCAGTTGTGAAACTTCCTGTCCACGGCTCAGTTGTAGTCACAGCTTCACCAGGTGTAGTTGGTGTCAAGTGATGAACTGTTGTCACAATTCCTGTACGTCCATCGGGTAAAGTATACGGCCCAGTGGTGGTAATGTCAGTTGTAACACTGCCAGTCCAAGGTTCAGTAGTCGTAGTTACAGTACCAGGTGCAGTAGGTGTAAGATGATGAACTGTTGTCACAACACCTGTACGTCCATCAGGTAAAGTGTATGGCCCTGTGGTGGTAATGTCAGTTGTAACACTGCCAGTCCAAGGTTCAGTAGTCGTGGTTACAGTACCAGGTGCAGTTGGTGTCAAGTGGTGAACTGTAGTCACAATACCAGTACGTCCATCAGGTAGAGTATAAGGCCCTGTGGTGGTAACGTCAGTTGTAAAATTACCTGTCCACGGCTCAGTTGTAGTCACCGCCTCACCAGGTGCAGTTGGTGTCAAGTGGTGAACAGTAGTCACAATACCAGTACGTCCATCTGGCAAAGTATACGGCCCTGTGGTAGTAACGTCAGTTGTAAAATTACCTGTCCACGGCTCAGTTGTAGTTACAGCCTCACCAGGTGCAGTGGGTGTAAGGTGATGAACTGTTGTCACAACACCAGTACGTCCATCAGGTAGAGTGTAAGGTCCAGTAGTCGTGATATCAGTGGTAAAATTACCTGTCCAAGGTTCAGTAGTCGTAGTTACAGTGCCAGGTGCAGTAGGTGTAAGGTGATGAACTATTGTCACAATACCTGTACGTCCATCAGGTAAAGTGTATGGTCCTGTAGTAGTACTATCAGTGGTAAAATTACCTGTCCACGGCTCAGTTGTAGTCACCACCTCACCAGGTGCAGTTGGTGTCAAGTGGTGAACTGTTGTCACAACACCGGTACGTCCATCAGGTAGAGTATAAGGTCCAGTAGTTGTAATATCTGTTGTAAAACTACCTGTCCACGGCTCAGTTGTAGTCACAGCCTCACCAGGCGCAGTTGGTGTCAAGTGGTGAACTGTTGTCACAACACCAGTACGTCCATCGGGTAGAGTGTAAGGTCCAGTAGTCGTAATATCAGTGGTAAAATTACCTGTCCAAGGTTCTGTAGTCGTAGTTACAGTACCAGGTGCAGTGGGTGTAAGGTGATGAACAGTAGTCACAACACCGGTACGTCCATCTGGCAAAGTATACGGCCCTGTGGTGGTAATGTCTGTTGTGAAGCTTCCTGTCCATGGCTCAGTTGTAGTCACAGCCTCGCCAGGTGCAGTTGGTGTCAAGTGGTGAACTGTTGTCACAATACCTGTACGTCCATCAGGTAAAGTGTATGGTCCTGTAGTAGTACTATCAGTGGTAAAATTACCTGTCCAAGGTTCAGTTGTAGTAGTTACAGTACCAGGTGCGGTTGGTGTGAGAATATTAATTGTAAAGATAGGAATTGTTTCGGTCCCACTGGTTGTATATCCTTCATTAGTTGTGGTTAGTGTGGAAGTTCCAGTCCATGGCTGGGTAGCAGTTGTTACGATAGTGCTTGCATAAGGAGTCTCCACCCACTCGATAATAACCGGTACAGTTCCTCCTTCAGTAGTAGCAATGCTGGTAGAAGTGCTGAATGTTGACGTGTAAGTTCCAGTCCATGGGATTGTTGTAGTTGAGGCTGATGATTCTGGAGTCAAAATATCGATTTCAGTGAAGGTAGTAGATTCTTCTGTCTTGGTTCTGGTGGTGTCTGTTACATAGGATCCAGTCCAAGGTATTGTTGACATAACTGGACATCCTTTGCTGTTGTCAAGCTGGTAAACATTAGTGAAGTTTGAAGTGATAGTTCCATCAGGGAACTTGCAACTCAAGTTGATGTAAGAGCTTGACACGGCATTAAAGTACAAAAATCGGAGCGGATAATAGACACCAGCTTCTAATTGAACCGAATATGTGTTTCCTCTGAACGTGACTATTTCTGTTGCTGCCTGGAACGGAACGCCATACGCACTCGATGCAATATGCACAGTTCTCATATTTTGTCTCATGTCTCCACAACAAGAGGTACCTCGGCCAATTTGCAAACTCATCTGATCATCAACAGTCATATTAAACGTATAAACTCCTGTTTGGGGAGGTAGGAAGTATCCCATATACTCTGCAGTGAAATTACTGTAAGTAATATATCGATCATACACCCAACCCATTAACGGATTTGGATTCGCAGGAACGACATGATCAAGGATATTTATGTCTGTGATGCCAGATGTGTAATTAAACTGGCCTCCATATTTGTCAAAATTATCAAGGATGAAGTCTGAACGCATGTAACCTCCATCAAAGCCTATGTCATACCTGTCTATCGGAAAGTAATAGAAATTAACATCAAAGCCCAGTCCGATAACATCTGGTCCTGGGCATCCTCCAATATAATCACTGGTATTTGTGGCGAATTGAGGCTGTTCATCTGCAAGTGCAGCAGTGAGTAGAGATGCTAGAGTGAACTTGTACATTTTAAGCAAGCAACAGATATCGAGATCCGATGTTTGCTAGTACTTATTAAAACTCAGTCTTGATTTCCAGGAAGACGAACTTAAACCGCTTTATAATATCAGTATATGCAAGAAAATGTCTGTGCACACTTTTAATGTAGCTTGGGGGCACCTTCCTTGCCCTTATGTGGTTCATGCAAGGACATTTATATTTCTATCCGGAAAAATACAATATGCCTCTGTAGGCTCACTTTATCCTCAGGTTAATTTTATTCCCTAATTATAGATACTTATTATATTAAGAAGACAGTTTTGTTTTCGACCTTTTACGGCGTTTTACGCATATTATCTCTAAGCAAACTAGCAAGCCTGCATGCATATACCCATGCCCTTATTTAAAGGATTATCCAGATGAGATTCGATGTTCCTGATGATATTATGGATAGGACTTGAATATGAGGTATGTATATAATTTAATTTTTTTTCCTGTCTGGGTCATTATTTAATCTTGTCAGAATGTGTGGTTTTCTATTTTTATATCATCGGTACGGTTACGATAATGTTTTGTTTTTTTAGAAAAACCTTTCTATTAATTAGCCAACCACTCATTAGTCAGGTATATTATGTCAGCAACATGCATATGCATAACATATCTTCATTTTCAGATGGGCTTAAACGAGTTTAAGGTATAAAAAAGTGTTTAAAAAAATAACTATATAAAATATATACTAAATGATAAGTGAAAAAACTACTACCATCACAGCTCCAAAACTAATGGAGTTGCGCGAAACCCCATTAGGTTTAGGTAATAAAACTCCTGGAGAGCTACTGCCTGGCTCAAGAGTGCTTGAACCACTGGCCAAAGGAGCTGCAGATGTTTGAGTTGGGGTAGTAGCAATAGAAACCCTGGGCTCCAGGGTAGTATCGGTGGGGGTGATCCGTGTACCAGTGCCTACGGGTGTCTCACTGATTGGTGAAGATGTTATCGATGTTACCACTGAGGGGTTTACCACAGTGGAGGATACTATCACAGTTATCGGTGTTCCATCTCGAGTGATCGTCGAAGTGACCGAAATCTCATAACTTGTTGATGTGCCAGAAATGGCCTCTGTAGGTGTACTGTGACCAGGTGTTGGTTCACTTTCAGTACTTTTACTGGTTCTCACATTCTGTGTGTTTGGAGATGTGTTTATCGGGGTATTTTCACTTCCACTGCTCGAGTAAGTCGTGGACGAAGACAAGTTTTCACTCATTGAAGGCCGATCTGTTCCATTCTCACTTGTAGTCTTGCTAGAATAAGAGCTGGTGTTAGATGGCTGGTTTGTGATTGGCGTGCTTGAAGAAGAACTTTGAGCAGTCTCTGGGGTTGGAGAAGTTGGGCTAGCCTCGCTTGAAGTAGTCATACTAGACTGTGAGCTAATGACCCCAGTACTGGGGGGCACATTTGTTGGAATCCCCGTATCTGTGGTGGGGTTAACTGCACCACTTGTCGTTGTAATACTCGAATTGCTGTAGGAACTGGTTGATTCACTAATTGAAGAACTCGAAAGAGAAGCACTGATTGGAGTGCTGCTCTGACCCGTTAAGAGGCTTGAAGAAGACATACGAGACTCTTTTGCTGAAGTACCCGAAGTAGTTGAATAATAAGTAGATGAAGAGACCCCAGTGTTGCTGCTGGATGACCTAGCAGTTGAAGAAACTTCAGTGCTGAAACCACTAGTGATCAATGAGCTTGAAGAAGGAACTGTATCTTTGGAGCTAGTTGAGGGAGTAGAGGAAGAAACCCCGGTCTCACTGCTACTAGTTGAACTACTAGCTGGCGGAACTTCAGTTTCAGTGCTAGTCTTAGAAGAAAGACTGGAAGAAGGCATATATTGGCTTGATGTGGTCGAAACCAGTGAGCTACCACCCGAGGTTGAAAGTGTCGGCGATGTACTTAGCATTCCACTTGTAAAAGTAGTTATGCTGTTGCTGGTAACATTCCTGTACGGATTTCGGGAGGAGGCAGACGAGGATCTGGAAGAACTTGAAATGCTCGAGAAAGTAGCGGTGCGACTTCCACTAATACTGCTGATTGAACTCGAAGATGTTGTCGTAACATATGAACTTGTGTCTGTTGAACTTGTCTTCGGTGCAAGGTTATCTGTAGGTAAAGTAGTAGCCGGTACAGTTGAAGTATGGTTTTCTTCCGTTGTTGTAGAGGTGGTTGATGAGCTCTCTTCAGATGTAGTAGTCTCACTGCTGCTCGAAGAAGTAGTACTAGATGGTGTTGCTTCTGATGTAGTAGAGGAGGTAGTAGTCAACCCACTGCTACTGGAAGAAGTAGTACTAGGCGTTGCTTCTGATGTAGTAGAGGAGGTAGTAGTTAACCCACTGCTGCTGGAAGATGTAGAGCTAAATGGAGTTTCTTCCGATGTAGTGGAGGAGGTAGTAGTTAACTCACTACTACTGGAAGGAGTAGTACTAGATAGTGTTGCTTCTGATGTAGTAGAAGTGGTAGTAGTTAACCCACTGCTGCTGGAAGCAGTAGCACTAGATGGCGTTGCTTCTGATGTAGTAGAGGTAGTAGAGGAGGTAGTAGTCAACCCACTGC
>JAJMCB010000044.1:0-13094 GCA_030584925.1 Starmerella vitae | reverse complement strand
TGCTAAACCTTAGTAAAACTATAATATATAAGTTTAAGGCATTTTGCAGTTGGATCTGCCTCTAATAGTTGTATACCGCGTCAGTTATAACCACGATGTAAAATTGTACCGTTACAAATAGTGGGTTGGTTAGTAACGATTTAAAAGTTCATTCATCTAGAATACTTCTTGATCTTGTCATTATATAGCTTATTTATCTTCTACTCTGATCCCTGTTCATATTCCTTCTCACGTTATTACTTAGTATAATAACACACACACGAAGTTTTGGGTTAATGTGTTACCATTTCTCCGGTGGTTAGAATACCGATAGCTGCTGAGTAGAGCTATACTAGGTCTTTATTACCCCATTTTTGCATACGAAAAGTACTTGAGAAATCCTAGATTGGATGGTAGAGCAATACAACATAATAACCGGGCTCTGGAAAGTCCATTAAAATCTTCTGTGCCTCTGGGGCCTGACATGCAGACGATGTAGAGGCGGATGATACCTTCAGAGGGGTAACTGTGGTTGTAATACCCTGATTGGTGAGATATCCGTAAATATATCCTTTATGCGCTGGAGTAATTTCAAAGCTGGTATGCTCTGAACCATCCTTTGGATAATCGCTAGAGATAATGAAGCGAATACGGTTATTCTTTGGGCTTATACTTGTAACATCTGCCATGAGCACACTCCGATTTGACATTGGGAGTTCCATCTTTGCATTTTCCATGCCACAGGCTTTCGTGCTGTGGATGCTCACTGTCAAGCCATACTTGGAATCAAATAATCTACCCCAGTAAAATGCCCTACATCTTTTTTCATCGAAGGTTTTGAGTGTCGTGAATATCGTTTCTTGGCGGGGAGAATGTGCAGTATTTATCAGTTCAGTACTATCTTCAATAGCATATTGTGAGATCTCAGCGTACGTTTCGTCATTTCTTAGATACCCTTTTCTGTAAAAAATCAATATGAATTCATAGTCGTCTGGCAATGTATTAGGATAGCCTTTTATCTCAATAGCATTTTCTCCCAAACGTTTAATGCTTAAATTCTTCGCCTTTTCCCCTTCAGTTCCTACTAAAACCTCATGCTGAAGGAAGTACGTTTCCGCATATGATTCCCAGACACCCTCAAGTAATGAATTAGAGGGGTTGAGAGAGAGGTCGAAGGAATTGCCAGCTGAGGTAGTGAAATGATAAAGACCCTTACCAGCAAATCGAATGTCAGTATGAATGCCGTCTCTGCAATTTGCTTCAATGACAGCATCTATTCCTGGAGCCACATTCTCAAGGAAGTGGCATGAATTCATAAGTGAAGTGTAACGTACCCCCAGATACATCACCCCTTCATAGAAGTCCGTAAAATTTCCAGGGGTAGGTAGGGGGACGTTTACCGGTTCATGTTTGAGTAACATCCTATGGATTCTGAAAAGACGGTCTTGAACAGTATCCATATCACTGTTAATGGGTAAACCGTCTCTCACCTCTTCATCACCACGGCGGATTATACCAGTATCCTCCACTTTGGAGTGATTTTTCTTCGTTTTGGGGTGTTTAGGCATACTTAGTTCAAAAGTTTTTTAAATTGTTGGGTTTAGCGATGGAGCGAAATTAAGCCTAACACGTAGTTGTTTAATTGGGTTTGCTGGTATCGGTGGAAAGTTAATATTATACCAGAAGAGGTAATTTGATGTTAGGGCTAACACATATTTAATAAAGTAATTTAAATAGTTCAAAAATATTCCCCCCACAAAAGAATTCAGTTATCAGAGGCCCACGTAGCAGCAACAATCATTGGAAAAACCGCAGTCACTTCGCAGTAGACCTTGACGCTTCTAGCCTCGCTCTTGATCTTCCCCCACGACACAGCCTCATCAGGGCGAGCACCGGCATCACTTCCATCAAACTCCTGGGCAGTATTGATGTAGACAGCGTAGTCGGCACCGTTACGCATAAGGCAGGCATTGGCAATGTGGTGCTTAACAAGGCCACCACCCAGAATGACCATTCCTGCACGCTTGGCATTGATAGACATCATGTTGATTCGTCGGATATCCTCCACCAAGTCGACCTTCAGGTTGTTCTTAAACGAGTAGAAAAACAGCATGTCTCCCAACGAGCCATCGGTCAATGCCGGACAGAAAACCGGGATCTGGTTCTTGTGGGCCCAGTACAGCACGCTATCCTCGTTGTTGATTTCCTTGCCGAGCCTGTCGATGATTTTCGACGGAGTCCAGTTGACCTCCTCGTCTGCAGCTTGTTCTTCGTACATCTTCGCTAGGATGGGAACGACCCAGTCCTCGAACTTGGTGTAGTTGTCATTAGGAACAATGAGGTTTCCGATCCGGTTAAGACCCTTTTGGCGGAGCTGGTCTCCCTTCAAAGTGAAATCTCCCATCTTAGTCGGAGCCAAACACTTGATCAGGTCCTCCTCGATGCCTCCACCGGTGGTGACAATGGCGGAAACGTGCTTGTGCTTGACGAGGTACTTTAAAGTGGACCGCAACCCCGAGGAAATGAGGTTTGACGTGTACCCCAGAAACACAGTGGTCTTGTACTCGTTGCCCTCTTCGTCGATTCCCTTGAACTGCCTCATTTCATCGATGATCTCGGCTGCAGTGGAGACAGCACTGGCTTGGAACCCCATGTGCCTCATCTGGTGGACCATTGAGCGAGCACTGATGTTTCGGTTTTCAGGAGCGTCGAAATCGATTCCGTCGACGT
Organism: Starmerella vitae; assembly: GCA_030584925.1. NCBI lineage: Eukaryota > Fungi > Ascomycota > Dipodascomycetes > Dipodascales > Trichomonascaceae > Starmerella > Starmerella vitae. Next base: position 10,385 of record JAJMCB010000044.1, on the reverse strand, counting down.
TCGGGGCATCCCATTCCTCGCTGTGCACCAGCACTGCATCGGTCGCTATTTGTGGAAGTTCCATCTGCCCTAAAATTTGACAGAAAATTTAATATAAGCTAATAGCCCTAGATAGCATGTCCCCTCACAATCATATACTCGCATTGCATATCTATATACATTATTTTTTCCACTTCCCCGCCTGGACCTCCTCGGCCACACTACGGTTCGCAATTGCCGCCTTGTGGATTGCCGCACCCTTCTCGAAGCCCGGACTGCTGCCGTTAATGGCCGAAACAATCTCCTCTCCCAACCGCACAGCATAGTCCCGGGACTGCCTTCGCTGGCTCGCCTCAATTATCCATTTCCAGGCCAGGCCAATGCGTTTTGTGGCCGTGTACGGCACCGGGAACACCTCGACTCGGGCACCACCGTCCCCGATCCGGTGCAACTGGGCCAGAGGAGCCATCCTGTCGAGTGTCTCCATCAAAAGCGCCACTGGATCCCGTCTGAGCTTGAGGTATGCGAGGTACAAAGCCCGGTTTACGGTTCTGTATGCCTTCCCCTTCTCTCCATGCCGCATTACCTGGTTGACCAGCATGTTCATCCACACATCGTATTTAGCCGGAATTGGCTCGTCCTTGACCGCTTGGAACTCGACGATCTGCTCCTCAGTAAGGCCTTCGAGCTTCCCAGTCTCGGTTTCCGCCCCCGTAAGAGCGTTTAAGTGGGCACGCTTTCTGATCGAGATCTCCGCATCGGCTGCAGCCCAGAAATCGAAGTCGTCATCCATCCCCTCCGGTGCAAACGCCTTGTGTACGTCGAATTTCTGTCCTTCCGGCGTCCACTTCTCTCTGAGCGTCTTCATGGCCTCGAGCCACCGCTGGGCCTCGATGTTTGGGTCGCCATTGGCGTTGAGGCTCACAAGCCAGTCAGCACTGGTTCCAGGCTTGTTTGATGCGGTTGACGAGTAGAGCGCGCGTGCGGCCTGCCGGCTTGCGCGGCCAGTGATCCGCAACATGGTGTTGTTCAACAGTTTTTCAGCTTAGCTTTTGGAAAAAGTGTCCTTGCCCTACCATATTTTTCAGCCATGCAGTTCAAGCGGTTCTATGCCGACTCGGCACGGGCCCGGCAGCTGCTGAGCAACGCGTTCCAGCGCATGGAGAAGCCTGGGTACGTCAAGTCCCAGGCTCACCGTGAGGAGGTCGTCAAGGCCGCGAAGGACCTTGATATTTCGCCGGATGTGGCCAACCAGGCCTTCGACTCGGCTCTGCCCGCCTCAACGACCCCAGCACCCGTTTTGAGCCCCAATGCCAGGGAAAAACTGGCCCAACAGGCGGATATTGAGATGTTCGGGCCTCCGAAGAACGAGCAGTACTCCTCGCCGGAGTTCCAATACGATGACCTGCCTTCGCTCGCCCATTTGCACCTCGAGGAGCACCGAGTGGCTCGCGAGTTCATTCGCAGTGCGGCATACGAGCTTCCTTTGCTGACCCAGTACCGCACCGCGTACCGTGCCCCTACTTCTAAGGAGAACCTGCGGTTTAAACACTACTTTTTCCCCACCGAGGAAACCCACCCCGCATCGTCCAAAGTCGTGCTTACCTTCAGACCGGAATCCACCGGTTTGCAAGGCGAGCAGCTCCACAAACTAAAACTGCTTGCTGGCCGACGGTTTGATGCTGCAGTCGATGAGATCCGCATTTCCTCGACGCAGTTTCCCACCCAGGCCCAGAACAAGCATTACCTCGCACAGATATACGCCAAGCTCGTTGCGGCTGCCAAAGAAGGTCCGTCGTTTGCCGATGTTCCCTTAGATCTGCGACACACACGCAAGCGGTTGCTGAAGAAGCCACACAAGCTGGCCTGGTCAGCCCAGTGGAACCGAACCGATCTGGCACCTAAACAGAAGGAGGATATTTATTCGGTTAAGTACATAGATTAGGTAGAGGTGTATGTCAAGCACCTGTATGTCAACATTAATGTGACCTGTAATGTCAAGGTGCACCTGTATGTCAACATTAATGTAACGTGAATGACCTTCTGACAACCTACATTCAACCTGTATTTTAGCATTTAATGTAACCGTGAAGTCAATTCTAATGTAGCATGTAATGTTAAGGTGCAATACCAGTGTTAAGGTGAATGTCAATGTAATGTCAAGGTGTAGCCTGTTGCAGTCAGCCTGTAATGTAGCATTTAATGTAACATTTAATGTAATCTGTAATGTAGCATGTAATGTAACCTATAATTTAGCATGTGTAATGCCAATGTAACCTGTAATGTCAAGGTGTAGCCTGTAATGTCAACATGTAATATCCCCAGCCATGTCAACCTGCAGTCAACCTGTAATGTAACGTGCAATGAACCTGCAGTCAACCTTTAATGTAACATGTAATATACCTGAATGTCAACCTGTAATACCTGTAATGTTAACTAGTGAATCGCTTATACTGTCCATGGGAGGCTTATACTACTATGACGCTTATATCAGAAGCAGTATCGTAAAAGGTAAGTGTTTGATATAAACTAGTGAAACGCTTATATTCTACGTGAATCATTTCCACTGATAGAACGCTTATAGGCCTTATCCTAACGGGAAAGTGGTGGTATTAACTAGTAACCCGCTTATACTGTGCAATGAACCTGCAGTCAACCTGTAATATACCTGAATGTCAAGGTGCAATGACAATGTGAGCCTGTTAACGTGAATGAACCTGCAGTCAACATGTAATATTACCGTGCGATATTATCTACATACTAATTATACTGCATGTACTGCGATGTACTAGAGAACTTCAGACCGCCTTTGATGACCTTGTCAACTGCTGCAAGGAAGTCCTTCTCAGTGGCCATTTTCCGGCGAGCTCTGATCGCGAACATCCCCGCCTCTGTGCAGACCGAGCGGAGCTCGGCACCGGTGCTATTCGGACACAACCGCGAAATGAGCTCCCAGCGAATCCCGCGCTCGACGCTCATGCTCTTGGAGTGGATACGGAAGATATTCGCGCGACCGTCGACGTCCGGCAGCGAGAACTCGACCTTTCGGTCAATACGTCCCGGACGGAGCAGAGCTGGATCGAGTGTGTTTGGTCGGTTGGTGGCGAACATGACCTTGATATTTCCTCTAGGATCGAATCCGTCGAGCTGGGTAATCAGCTCCAGCATGGTTCGCTGCACCTCGTTGTCGCCTCCTGCACCGTCGTCGAAACGTGCTCCACCAATTGCATCGACCTCATCGAAGAAAATAATGCATGCAGACTTGGTTCGGGCCATTTCGAACAGCTCGCGGACCATTCGTGCACCCTCACCGACGTATTTCTGAACCAACTCGGAGCCAATCACGCGAATGAAGGTGGCATCGGTTCGGTTCGCGACTGCTCGTGCACACAGCGTTTTTCCGGTGCCCGGGGGGCCGTACAGCAGAATTCCTTTGGGGGGGTCGATGCCGAGATTGGCGAACCGCTCGGGGTTGAGCAGGGGGAGCTCCACAACCTCGCGGAGCTTCTCGATCTGTTCTTTGCTGCCTCCAACGTCTCCATACGTCACATCGGGCTTCTCCTCAACCGTCATCATCGTCACGGTGGGGTCGATTCGGGGGGGGAGAGGCATCATGATACGGTACTTGTTACGCTCTACACCGACCCGCATGCCTTCCTCGATGTCCGTGGGCGACACCTGGTCACCCAAAGCGACAATAAACTTGGCGATCTGCTTGATATCGATGGCGTAGCTGGCTTTGTCGGCGTCCTGCTCGTCCTGGATGATTTTTGTGCACCTTGCAACCTGAAGAGGCTGCTCCTGCTTGATATTCAGCGCGTCGGCCATCAAATCCCAGTGGTTCGGGTGTGCAAGGCCTGTGTCGCTTTCCGTAATGCCCACTTTCTCCTTGATCGACTTGAGCAGTTGGGTAATGTCGCCGTCGATGGCCTTCAGCTGGTGCTGGTAGGGTCCGGCCCCGTACGATTTGAGCACCGCAATGTCACTCTCGGAAAGCGGTATAATCTCTTTCTCAGGCTCGTCTTTGTCGACGGGGGGGGTGTACTTCTCCCAGTCGGATTTAGGCATGGTGTGTGGTGGCGTGGGTAAGGCGGGGTGTTGATGTATAAAAGTGTATGCTGAGGGTATTAGCAGTAATTAGGCAAGGGAGTGCTTACTAGTGGTGATGTAGTATGTGTATGTGCAAAGTAAGTGTAGTGTAGTAAGTGTAGTATGTGGAGAAGTGTAGTATGTGGAGAAGTGTAGTATGTGGAGAAGTGTAGTATGTGGAGAAGTGTAGTATGTAGTATGTGTAGTATGTAGTAAGTGTAATGTAGTAAGTGTAGTTTGTGCAAAGTAAGTGTAGTAAGTGTAGAAGTGTAGTAAGTAGTAAGTGTAGTGTAGTAATTGTAGTATACAATGGTGATGTGCTATGGTGATACTAGCTCTTATACTGCTGTAACTAGTGGAACTAGTGATGTGCAATGTGCCACTAGCACTAATAGTGTAACTAGTGGTGATGTGCAATGTATGTGCTATGGTGCTTTACATGTGCACGTGAAACTATATGCACTGCAATCACTACGGTTCTATGGCACTACAAATTCTCACGGTTGGCCGGTTTCGTCCAGTCGACGTTAGGACCAATTGAGATGATTCCGTACGGGTTGATCGTGGGGTGCGAGCGGAAGTAGTGGTTGCGGATGTGGGGAAGACTCACGGTGTGGGCAATGTTGCACTGCTGGTAGATATCACGCAAAAATCCGCTGAGGTGGGGGTAGTCCGAGTGCAAACTCTTCTTGTCGCACTTGAAGTGGGTCGTGTAGACGTGGTCGAAGCGGACCAGGGTGGTCCACAGCTTGATGTCGCTGAGGGTCAGCGTCTTGCCCCACAAGAAACGCGATTTAGACAAACGCTCCTCGAGCTTGTCGAGGCTCTCAAACAACGGAGTGATGTTCTCGTTGTAGGCCTCCTGGGAAGTCGCGAATCCGCACTTGTACACACCGTTGTTCACGGTGTTGTAGATCCAGTCGTCAAGCTCCTTCAGCTTGTCGGTGCCTTCAAGCTCCTTAAGCAAGAATTGCTGCTTGTTGACGTTGGGCAGCTCGTCAAATGCCGAGTTGAAGATCTCGCAGATCTCCTGGGACTCGTTGTTCACGATCGTCTTGTGCTTCGTGTCCCACAGAATGGGAACGGTAACACGACCAGTGTGCTCGGGCGAGGCAGTGGTGTACAGCTCGTACGCAAACTTCTTGCCGTAGAGAGGGTCACCGGTGGCTCCTTCGAAGTCAGTGCCGAAGGTCCACCCATTCTCAAGCATAACGGGGTGCACGACGTGCACAGGAATGATTGCATCCTCCTGCTTGTTGGAGGGTGACAGATCATTGAGCGAGGAGCTGCCAAGCAGGTTCTTCAGCTTGCCCATAACGAGGGTGCGGTGGGCCCAGGGGCATGCCAGTGAGACGTAGAGGTGGTACCGTCCGGCCTCAGCGGTGAATTTGGTGCCAGGTGCAATGCGGTTGCGGAAAGGAGCAACCGAACGCACAAATCGGCCACCAGTAGACTTGGTATCGTACCAAACGTTCTGCCAAACTCCGTTAACAAGCTGTCCCATGTTAGATTAGATCGTTGCTGTGTGGGTATGGAAGTGGGGTATTTATGTACTTCTGGAAATCGGGATCCCGAAATTGTAGACTAATAATGGATCTTGGTATTCTCCTCATTTTTTTTTGTAGGGTGGCAAGGAAGCAATTAGTATATGTATTTGTGAATTATAGAAGTGTATAATAAATAAATTGACTTCAACCAACATTTATTGCTAAAAGCAGCCGCCAACCAAAAAGACAAGGGAGAAAAACCGTTGCTTCCCCTGCCCTGATTCTGCCTTGATTCGAACTTAACATCTTGTCAAATGGAAGCTAAGATTGCACCCTCGATTCTCAGTGGAGACTTCGCCGAACTCGGTAATGATTGGAAGAAAATGCTTGCCAACGGTCCCGAGTGGCTGCATGTCGATATTATGGACGGCCACTTTGTGCCGAACCTGACTTTTGGCCCTCCGGTGGTTAAAGCAGTTCGCAAGAAGCTGCCGAAGGGTGAGGCCTTCTTCGACTGCCACATGATGGTGTCTAACCCCCAGCAGTGGGTTGGCCCGATGGCTGATGCTGGTGCTGATCAGTTCACGTTCCACTATGAAGCCAACGGTGACGTTTATGAAACAATCAAGCTCATCAAGCAGCACGGTATGCGTGCTGGCCTTGCTATTAAGCCTGGAACCCCGGCTGAGGTCGCTGAAAAGTACCTCAAGGACGTTGATATGGTGCTGGTGATGACGGTTGAGCCCGGTTTCGGTGGCCAGAAGTTCATGCCCGATATGATGCCAAAGGTCTCGCATCTTCGTAAACTCGCCCCAACGCTGGATATTGAGGTCGATGGCGGACTTGGGCCTGACAACGTGTGCTGTGCTGCCGATGCCGGTGCCAACTGCATTGTCTCCGGTACCGGTGTGTACGGAGCTGACGTTCCGCGTGAGGCTATTATTGCCCTTCGAAATGCGGTCAATCGTGCGATTGAGAACCGTAAAAATGCAGCTAAATAGGCGCTGGTCTGGAAACGTAACCGGTGAAAGTTTGCTTAGTTTTTCATATTTTTTTTTATTCTAAAACTTCTTAAAATTAACTCCCGAAACCTGTGAGGCCGGAAGTTTCCGCCTGGGGTCCACTTCTATGAGCTCCACAAAATGCCGGTTTTTTTGCACCTTGTCAAGGCTTAGAAATTTGGTTCCATCGACCTCGGCTGTAAACCGCACATGGAGGTGGGCACTGAGCCACCATTGAGGACGTAGCGAGTGTACCAACGGCCTGGTCAGCGGATTGCCCAGTTCTTTGCGGTCAATGTCGTTTTTGAAAAAAGGTTTGCGTTTCAATAAGTATTTAAGATCACCAAACTGCTCAATTCCTGCTGGCCAGTCGTGGGAAACCACTAGATCCACACAGTTACTTGGGAGGGCTTTAAGCCGCTCAATGCTGGATTTACGGACGTGGTAGGCAGAAAAACGGGCTGTGGAGGCCGACGCTGCGACTGGATCGGTTGCAAACGCTTTAGGTTCGAATCGTGGCAGCTCAGCATCCTCCTTGTAGTATATCCCGCTGATCCCACACACAATGAGTCCGTTAAAGTCAACGATGCCGGTGTCGCCCATGTACCACATATTAGGAGCAATAAAGCCACCAGAGACGAATTGCAGCATATAAGCACTTGCTTCGTGGTTTCCTCCCACAATTAGTGTAAAAAATGGTGCTTTCTTTACTCCACTGTAGTACTCGTGAAAGTCGCCCATTCGTCGGTGTTGGGGTGGGACGCTCATGCTCAAAAGGTCTGCAGGCGTGCGACAGGCCTGGATATCACCACACATAATAACCAGGTCGGGACGAAGTCGCGAAGCGGCCGTGTAGGCCATGGACAGGTTGCCATGTACACAACCGACCACGGCAATCCGCATGCTGTGCTGACACACGAATTTGAAATTTCAATTTTGATTTGATTTCAATTTTGATTTGATTTGATTTGATATGTTGATGTTGATTTGGCACTAAATGAAATATACATAAATTGCAAATAAAAAAAAATAGGTTACTATATCTTTGCTAAACCAAGACTACTACTCACTGTCAATAAGCTACTGTAGCCTACTCTATAAGGCTATACTCTATAGACTTGACCCTGGCTCAATCATGGTTTATTATGATCAATAAAGTATCAGTGTGTTTCAGTAAGGACTAATCAGTCATACCTTATAGACTCATGGTATTATAGCCCTAACATCAAATTACCTCTTCTGGTAATAGTAATATCAACTTTCCAACAAGGTGTTTCATAGTATGCTGCTCAAAAAACCCAATTAAATAACTATAAATTTGATTCAATGTCGCTCCATCACTAAAACCGACAACTTGAAAATGCCTGAACTAACTATGCCAAAACACTCCAAAATGAAGGAAGCTCACTCCAACGAGGTGGATACTGATTTAATCCACCCTAATTACCTCCCTGACTCGTCCATGCTGAGTACTCACTTGATGAATTTATCCCACTTCCATCGTGGTCTTGTGAAGCTCCTTTTAACCTGCCTGTCCATCCGCCAGCACCACTACCAAGACTGGGTGGCATTTCTCGAAGGGGCACTCCCCAATCCCCCTCCTCTCTACTTCATCAACAACTTTTTGTTGTTGGGTGCGTTTAATTCAACGCAGCTGAAATTTATCGACGAGTGTATAAATATCTGGAAACCTTCTGGATTTCCTGATATGCCTGGCCTCAAGACTAATTCCCAAATTGGTCGCGATAGCCAAAATGAACTTTTCAGCTCTCTCGCCTACATGAACATGATGCCCTACGTTGTAAAAAAACTGGCTCGCTACTATATTCTCATTAAACTTACCGGAAAACAGGATATTGATGGAAATTCATTATTACAACTTGCTCTTAAGCGCTTCCCTCCGATTTTCGCTGACACTAACCACCTCCTCCAGCCCCTGTTGTATGGAGAATTATCAATGGTTGAACTGAAACAGCGCACGGCTGAGTTAGGAATAGATTTTGAAGATGTCCTCAAAATTATTCATGCTCAAAACACTACTAATTTGAACAGAGGAGTAACTCACCAAGCTGCAATTACTGGGAATAGTAGTATAAACCCAGATATCCACTCACCGCCGCCGTTTTCATGTGAATGTAGGGATGATTCATATCTCCCCAATGAAACCGAAGAACTCAGCGATAATTATAACAGCGATAATTATAGCAGAGATGATCATAGCAGTGACTCGAACTATAAACCGAGTGATTATGAAGAAGGGGCATCTGGTGAGTCCACTGCTCCGAATAATGGTGATACTACGGAACAGGGTGATGATGAAGAGGATACAGGAGACCAAGGAAACAATGATGAACAGGTGAGAGACTGTTTACCCATTAAGAGTGATATGGATACTGTACAAGACCGTCTTAAGAGAATCCATTGGATGTTACTCAAACATGAACCGGTAAGCATCCCCCTTCCTACCCCTGGAAATTTTACTGACTTCTACGAAGGGGTGAAGCATATGGGGACATGGAACACACCCAATAGGAATGCATGCCATTTCCTTGAGAGTGTGGCTCCAGGTATAGATGCTGTTATTGAAGCAAATTTCAAAGATGAACTGCATACTGACTTTAAATTTGCTGGTAAGGATAGTTATCATTGCTCTACTTCGACTGATAACTCCTTCGATTTCGCGCTCCGACCCTCTAATTGCTCGTTTGAGAGTATCTGGGAATCAGGGGTGAGTACGCATTTCCTTCGGCATGAGGTTTTGTTATCTACTGAAGGGAGAAAGACGAAGAATTTACGCATTAAGCGTTTGGGAGAAAATGCTATTGAGATAAAAGGCTATCCTAATTCAGATTCAATCGTCCCTGACTTCATATTGATTCTTTACAAAAAAGGGTATCTAAGAAATGACGAAACATACGATGAGATCTCAGAATATGCTGATGGAGATGATACTCAAATGATACTTGCTGCTCATATCCCCCGCCGAGGTGCGATATTCACGCCACTCAAAACCCCCAATGAATACAGTTATAAGGCATTTTCCTGGAGTAGACTATTTGGTTCCAATTATGGCTTGACAGCGAGCATCCATAGCACTGAACTCAATGGCTTGAGAACTGCGCAAATAGGACTCCTAGAGTGCAATGGCGGTATACTCAAGTTGGCAGTTACTGGGATAGGCCCAAAAAGAAAAGCTCTTTACCTTGATATCAGGAAAATTCAGAGCTCCAGGTTAAGGCCTCCCAGATTTCAAATTAATCCAGCGATGAATAAAGGATACGTCTACAGATATTACTCCGACCTGAATATTGCAACCACAATCACCCGTATGATGACTAAAGCTACCTCGAGATCGTCTAGCTTTCAAGCTGTAGAAGGACAGAAGGTTTTAATGGACTATCCAGAGCCCGGTTTTTATGTTGTATTGCTCTACCATCAAATCTAGGATTTCTCAAGGACTTTTCGTATGCAAAATTGGGGTAATAAAGACCTAGTATAGCTCTACTCAGCAGCTATCGGTACCACCGGAGAAATGGTATCACATTAACCCAAACCTTCGTGTGTGAGTTAATATACTAAGTAATAAAGTGAGAAGGAATATGAACAGGGATCAGAGTAGAAGATAAGTAAACTATATAATGACAAGATCAAGAAGTATTCTAGATGAATGAACTTTTAAAGCGTTACTTACCAACCCACTAATCTAGATTTGTAACGGTACAATTTTACATCGTGGTTATCATAAATAACGCGGTATACAACTATTAGAGGCATATCCAACTGCAAAATGCCTTAAACTTATATATTATAGTTTTACTAAGGTTTAGCA
>JAJMCB010000043.1:0-14883 GCA_030584925.1 Starmerella vitae | reverse complement strand
TAATAGTCGAAACTGGAGTACCGTTAGAACTGATGGTGGAATCGGACCAAGTGTAGGTAGCTGGAGCCGAAGTAGTGACTGTGGTGACAGTGCCATCAGTGGTGCTAACATAGGTAGTTGGCACGGTCGAGGTAACGAGACCAGTGTGAGGTTCAATAGGTACCAAGGTGGTGATAGTGGACACTGGTGTACCATTAGAGCTGATGGTAGAGTCGGACCAAGTGTAAGTAGCAGGATCAGAGGTAGTAACAGTAGTAACAGTACCGTCAGTGGTGCTAACGAAGGTAGTTGGCACGGTCGAGGTAACGAGACCAGTGTGAGGCTCAACAGGAACCAAGGTTGCAACAGTCGAAACTGCGGTACCATTGGAGCTGATAGTGGAATCTGACCAGGTGTAAGTAGCAGGAGCAGATGTAGTCACAGTAGTGACAGTGCCATTGCTAGTGGTCACATACGTAGTCGGCACTGACGAAGTGGTAAGTCCAGTGTGAGGTTCGACAGGAACCAAGGTTGCAACAGTCGAAACTGGCGTACCATTGGAACTGATAGTAGAGTCGGACCAAGTGTAAGTAGCAGGAGCAGAGGTAGTCACAGTAGTTAAAGTGCCATTGCTAGTGGTAACATACGTAGTCGGCACTTCCGAAGTGGTAAGTCCAGTGTGAGGTTTCACATGTTCTGATGTGGTAATCGAGGACTCAGTTGCTGATGAAACCGGTACCAATGTGGTTAATGTGGAAACTGCAGTGCCATTGGAGGATAAAGTGGATAGTGACCTGGTGTATGTGGCATTACCCGATGTTGTAGGAGTAATGTAACTATCATTACTAGTTGTGGCATATGTGGTTGTAACATCAGATGTTACAGTTCCATTGTCGACTGTTGAGCTGGGAACCGGGAAAAGAGTGATCGATGGTACACTTTCTGATGTTGTTGAAGCCTCTGTTGAATTCGTATTAGTAGAGGTATATTGGTCTGATGTTACGCCACTACTAATGGCACTGTTTGTGGTTAATGACGATGAAGCAATAAATGAGCTTGACTGCATTGAACTTATACTGGAGTTGGTCCACTTGGGCGAAATAGGGGCAATACTCGACGAGTAAAATGATGTGGTTGCTACAGTTTTAGGAATGTAATGGTACACTATTGTTTCCACTCCTATGACACCTCCTTCGGTGTATGGTCCGGTGGTGGTCAGGTCAGTTGCGAAAGTACCTGTCCATTCACTAGTAATTGTAGTAGCGATATTAGGGATGGTCGGGGCATACACGTAAATAGTATCTTCAATACCACTGAAGCCCTTAGAATTAGTGTAATAACCTGTTGCTGTGCTGAAAGATGTGACTGATCCATTGTAAGGAATAGTAGTGGTAGTCAAACTCAAGCCAGCTGTAGGACTATAAACAATCACTGTGTCTGCCTCACCTGTAACACCTCTGCTATCGGTGTAGATACCAGTTTCCGTGGTAGTGGAAATAACTGAACCATTGTAAAGGTTGGTTGTGGTGGTTGATGAAACTGGAATGGTAGGAACAAATTCATAAATTGTGTCCTCAACTCCACTGAAGCCCTTAGAATTGGTGTATGCACCTGTTGCTGTGCTGAAAGATGTGACTGATCCATTGTAAGGAATAGTAGTGGTAGTCAAACTCAAGCCAGCTGTAGGACTATAAACAATCACTGTGTCTGCCTCACCTGTTACACCTCTGCTATCGGTGTAAATACCAGAGGCAGTGGTGGTCGAAGTAACTGATCCATTGTAAAGGCTTGTAGTTGTAGTCAAAGAAATCGGAATTGTAGGAACAAATTCATAGACTGTGTCCTCAATACCACTGAACCCCTTAGAATCGGTGTATGCACCTGTTGCTGTGCTGTATGATGTAAGAGATCCATTGTAAGGAACAGTAGAGGTAGTCAAACTCAAGCCAGCTGTAGGACTATAAACAATCACTGTGTCGGCCTCACCGGTAACACCTCTGCTATCGGTGTAAATACCAGTTTCCGTAGTAATGGAAATAACTGAACCATTGTAAAGATTGGTTGTGGTGGTTGAGGAAACTGGAATGGTAGGAACAAACTCATAGATTGTGTCCTCAACTCCGCTGAAGCCTTCAGAATTGGTGTATGCACCTGTTGCTGTGCTGAAAGACGTGACAGATCCATTGTAAGGAATTGTGGTGGTAGTTAGACTAAGTCCTGCTGAAGGACTCAATACAATAACAGTGTCCGCCTCACCAGTGAATCCATTACTGTTAGTGTAACGACCACTAATAGTAGTGGAAGAAGTGATGGTTCCGTCATATGGTTCAGTAGTAGTCGTCAAAGACAATGAAGCCGTAGGAATGTAGACGTAGATAGTGTCCTTAATGCCACTGAAGCCTTCAGAGTTGGTATATGGACCAGATGCAGTGCTGTAGGACGTAACAGTTCCATTGTATAGAACTGTAGAAGTAGAAAGACTGAGAGCTGCAGTAGGACTGTATACAATAACAGTATCTGCTTCACCAGTTACACCTCTGTTGTCCGTATAAATACCAGAAGCAGTGGTGGTGGAAGTAACTGAACCATTGTAGAGCCTTGTTGTAGTAGTCAAAGAAATCGGGATAGTAGGAACAAATTCATAGACAGTGTCCTCGACTCCACTGAAACCTTCTGAGTTGGTGTACGTACCAGTTGCAGTACTGTAGGATGTAAACGATCCATTATAAGGAATCTTCGTTGTGGTCAAACTAAGACTAGCAGTGGGACTGTATACAATAACAGTGTCTGCCTCACCAGGGAATCCTTCACTGTTGGTGTAGGGTCCAGTAAGTGTGGTAGATGAGGTAACAGTACCATTGTATGGTTGAGTGGTAGTTGTGGCAGACAAAGAAGCTGTGGGGATGTATTCGTAAATAATATCCTCAACTCCACTAAAGCCCTGAGAGTTAGTATACGAAGTAGTTTCCGTACTGTAGGAAGTGGTAGATCCACTGTAACGGATTGTCGTAGTAGTCAGGCTAAGAGGTGCAGTAGGGCTGTACACTACAACAGTGTCAGCCTCACCAGGGAATCCTTCACTGTTAGTGTAGGGTCCAGTGAGAGTAGTAGTGGATGTAACAGTGCCATTGTATGGCTGAGTGGTAGTTGTAGCAGACAAAGAAGCTGTGGGAATGTACTCATAAATAATATCCTCAACTCCACTAAAGCCCTGTGAGTTAGTATACGAGGTAGTTTCCGTACTATAAGATGTAGTCGATCCACTGTAACGAATTGTGGTAGTAGTCAAACTCAAACTAGCAGTTGGACTGTAGACGATAACAGTGTCTACCTCACCGGTGACATCTCTGCTATCAGTATAAACCCCCGTTTCGGTAGTGGTAGAGGTAACCGAACCATTATATGGTACAGTTGTACTAGTAATTGAAACTGGAGCAGTAGGGACAAACTCGTAAATAGTATTCTCGACACCACTAAACCCCTCAGAATTAGTATAAGATCCAGTTGCAGTACTGTAAGAGGTAACAGACCCATTGTAAGGTACTATTGTTGTTGTCAAACTAAGTCCTGCTGAAGGGCTTAACACAATAATAGTATCCGCCTCACCAGGAAATCCCTCACTATTAGTGTATGGACCAGTATTAGTCGTAGTTGACGTAACAGTTCCATCGTAAGGTTCAGTAGTAGTAGTGAGTGACAAAGAGGCAGTTGGTATGAAGACATAAATTGTATCCTCAATGCCACTAAATCCATTAGAGTCTGTGTAAGGTCCAGCGGTAGTACTATAAGATGTAGTAGACTCACTGTAACGCACAGTTGTAGTACTCAAGCTAAGACTAGCAGTGGGACTGTATACAATAACAGTGTCTGCCTCACCAGGGAATCCTTCACTGTTGGTGTAGGGTCCAGTAAGTGTGGTAGATGAGGTAACAGTACCATTGTATGGTTGAGTGGTAGTTGTGGCAGACAAAGAAGCTGTGGGGATGTATTCGTAAATAATATCCTCAACTCCACTAAAGCCCTGAGAGTTAGTATACGAGGTAGTTTCCGTACTATAAGATGTAGTTGAACCACTGTAACGGATTGTGGTAGTAGTCAAACTCAGACTAGCAGTGGGACTGTATACAATAACAGTGTCTGCCTCACCAGGGAATCCTTCACTATTGGTGTAAGGACCTGTGAGAGTAGTGGTGGATGTAACAGTGCCATTGTATGGCTGAGTGGTAGTTGTAGCAGACAAAGAAGCTGTGGGAATGTACTCATAAATAATATCCTCAACTCCACTAAAGCCCTGTGAGTTAGTATACGAGGTAGTTTCCGTACTGTAAGATGTAGTCGATCCACTGTAACGAATTGTGGTAGTAGTCAAACTCAGACTAGCAGTGGGACTGTACACGATAACAGTATCTGCCTCACCGGGGAATCCTTGGCTATTCGTATAAGGACCAGTGAGAGTAGTAGTAGAAGTAACAGAGCCACTGTAAGGTTGAACAGTAGTCGTTGCAGATAAGGAAGCAGTAGGAATGTATTGGTAAATGATATCCTCAACTCCGCTAAAACCCTGAGAGTTAGTGTAAGACGTAGTTGCAGTGCTGTAAGATGTAGTTGACCCACTATAACGAATTGTAGTAGTAGTCAGACTGAGAGGTGCAGTGGGACTGTAAACGATAACAGTATCTGCCTCACCAGGGAATCCTTGGCTATTCGTATAAGGGCCAGTGAGAGTAGTG
This sequence comes from Starmerella vitae, assembly GCA_030584925.1. Classification (NCBI taxonomy): domain Eukaryota; kingdom Fungi; phylum Ascomycota; class Dipodascomycetes; order Dipodascales; family Trichomonascaceae; genus Starmerella; species Starmerella vitae. Next base: position 10,174 of record JAJMCB010000043.1, on the reverse strand, counting down.
GTAGAGGTAACAGAGCCACTGTAAGGCTGAACAGTAGTCGTTGCAGATAAGGAAGCAGTAGGAATGTATTGGTAAATAATATCCTTGACACCACTAAAGCCCTGAGAGTTAGTATACGATGTAGTTGCAGTACTGTAAGATGTAGTTGACCCACTGTAACGAATTGTAGTAGTGGTTAAACTCAAACTAGCAGTTGGACTGTACACGATAACAGTATCTGCTTCACCTGTGAATCCTAAGGAATTTGTGTAAGTACCCGTTGCCGTAGTTGATGAAGTAACTGAGCCTCCGTAAGGGGTTGTTGTTGTAGTTACAGATAAGGCTGCAACGGGTGTCTTAATATCAACAACTGTGTTAGTAACTGTAATAGTACTGTATTTCGATAGTGATTTAAGAGTATCAGTAGCAGTATACGTATTGGTCCATGGTATAGTGGTTGTAATGGCAGTTGGACACGCATATTGGAAATTTGTGTCATCAATATATGCATTCACAAGTGATCCAAAGTCTGAATAATATGTTCCGTCCGGAAGAGTGACAGCTACGGCGATTTGATATGAAAGTAAAATTTGAGTCCAAATAATACGAAGTGGATAAAACTTTCCTTTCTCAAAATAAGCAGTCGCTGTCGACTGTGTCCAGCTTGTTATAATACCCCATCCACCACTGAAACTCTGGTTAACTTGGATGAAATCGGTGAAATTGTTTGTACTAACTTGGCAACAGCTTGCGCCGTTACCAAATTGAACCGCTCCTAGATCATCCATGTAGTAGGTAAAAGTATATGTACCGGTTTGCGGTGCCTGGAAATAACCTGTGAGTTCAATAGTGAAATTTGTAGCAGGAAATGAGGCACCATAGTAGAACATAGTGCCTAAACCAAGATAATTAGTCGTATAAGGTACATTCACCGAATTAACAATTTGAGGTACGTTGGAATAATATCCACCTAAAGTTTGATAACCTGTAATAAAGAAACTAGATGTAAGCTGCGATGCTGTATACTGTTTTGGGAAACTGTAAACGTTAGCTATTAAACCTTGGGGACCTAGACTAGAACGTAAAGGACAGTCATACTGTCCTCCTAGTACTAAGCCCACCTGAGATATTAAAGATAACGGCAGGATCATATCTTAGTTACGCAAAGAAAAGAAACGCAAAATATATATTACTTATAAAGGATCTAGGCTGCTCCAAAAAACCTGCATCGCAACCGATCGATATGCATGAGCATATGATGTGCATAGCCGATGAAATGCATAGCTGCTCGTGCGCACAAGGCCCTGGGTGTAGGTCCAAATGGCCTGCACTCTCCAGATCAAGTAATTTACGCTATATGTTATTAAAAAATTGCAAAATTCTATTATTGTAGCATAAGAGTATTTCACTGTTTGGCTAGCTCGCTTTCTTATGATAAGTTTGCATCGTAAGTATTTCAATCTCAATTTGTAAGTTGAAAAACCGCGCAATTATGTTATGTTTATTACTAATGGAGTTATATGTATACACTATGGCCTTCTATTAAACAATAGAACCATATTCTTCGTCGATATTTTAAATATTGAATTTATTGGTTGGAGTTTATACGCAAATAAACGTATATTTTAATTAATTTATGTCAGTATTGTCTCAGTATTGGAATTCTTTTGATTCCAATGTATGTGGTTACACATTGTATATGTAGAAGCCAGGGTATATGTTGACTCAAGCATGTAAATAGCAGGGTATGTGTAAGCGCTTAATATATTTATGTTAAGTTCATTATTCTGATATTTGTATATTTGTATATTTGTATGTAAAAATCGACTTCAATTACTTTTGAAAATTATTTATGGTTGCTTCATTTACTCATATTTATGAAAAGATTTCCGACTGAAAAATATACGGAAATAACTACCCTTTCCCTAAGTATGACCTACTTTTAATCTCTTTCTCGCGTAAAATCCTTTTCATACTAAAAAGTGCAAATCGAGCATGCCCTAGTTTATTTAAAGCTTCAAATATGCTCTGAATTTTACCATTTAACTAGAATTTGACGCTTATTAACCAAAAAAAGTCTTATATATGTTTGATTTGTTCATTAACTTTTCATAATAACCTTCATATGAAGTAAATACTTGCTGCGTAAGGATATGCATATATAACCTTTCCCTTGACCTATTAATACGTATTGCTTCATGTGATCAGGTTAACCCAGTGTTAGCCATAATATCATTAGGGTGTGTTGTCCCTCCAGTATTAATACACATATATTCATATTTTGTTTCATTTACTTCATGTCTAAACAAATTACTCATTATATCATCATATTATTTGGAATCGTCTAAGAAAAGAAATTTTGAGGACTTTAATCAAGGTTCTAGAACTATTTTCGACCATCAGACCTTGCCCACGCCATAAATAGTCCGACTAACCACTTCCTCTAGTTTATAATTTTTATTATGTAATGAGAAGAAGAAGGATCTCGAGACATTTTTAAATATAGAATTGCAATCTCTGAGCTTGCTTATTGGCTACAGTAAGCAGTTCTCGGTTGCTAGCTTTAACTTAACGAGTCGTGAAATTCATGTAATTAAATGTTTCTTCTTTATAAAGATCTTCTCTAAAACTAAAGAATTCAAGATTATCTACTGTATCATCCTGGGCATAACATAGTAACCGAAGGTTAACCGAAGGTTAATGGTGCATGCCCTTACATTGATGTTGTATATGGTTAAAGCATAACCCATTTTAATAAAATAATTCCTGTACAAAAAAATAGGAGATCATAGAATATAAAGCTCATAGGTGAGGTATATGTGTTGCATGTGGACAGGCCAACAGTTGTTGTATTTTCCAACAAGAGTTATTGATGTCATATACTGTATATCAGTGCTTTGTACTTATGAGTTGAACTACATATATAGTCTCTAATCTAGGCCCAAAATCGAATCATTTGACTGAGTAAAGTAAGTATAGTAGGCACAGCTGACAGCTATTCTAAAACTGTTACATGTGGTGTCCGCCCACCTTCGCAAGGCTACTTAATGTCCCCCTTGGAAGCCAGTTCATATATATTTAACCAACTGCTCATATATCCTACTCGAATATATGTCATAAACTTTTCCTAAAGTGAAATTAAGACCCCTTATGGCATTTCAGTGAAATCGAATTGGAATCTGAATGATCTCTACTAAGGTTCTATGTCATTTTGCAAAAAACTAATGCAGACGATCATCACTGGGTGATTCTGAATTTCTCAATAACTAGAACCAGATTCCATAGGGGAAGATCAAATTCCCGTTACGGTTTCCATGAAGACTTTTGTCGATTTAAAGTGGCTCTTGGTTATGTTGGTTTAAATAAATATCGATCAAGAAGTTGATTTGGAGTATTTGTTTTAGAGTATTTGTTTTGTACCTTGGCAGATTTAGGTTCCACTTTTCATGAGAGTATAAATGCCTTCTTATGAGCTACTTTTGATATTTTGCTGGAAAAAAATAATGTATATATTCGCCAAATCTATCTGTTAATCTACATTATAGGTCTCACTTCTCTAAAAACCAGTTTGGTTGGATTTCGGAGTAGTTTGGGCTGTTTTCTAATTAATTCATGGACTACAACACTTGATTACAGTACGCAACAATTGTCGTACCAACAACACATATAATTTTAGTTTAAAGTATTTTTTAATATATGAATAGACCACCTTAATCTCTTTGTTAGTATTAATAGATACTCGTTACTAGAGCAGTGGCTTACGACTAACCTCTGTAACTTGTTTAATTTCTGATTACAGTGTTTCTTATAAAAAACTACGCATGTATTAATAATACATAAGAACATTAATCTATACATCAAACTTACAGGTAGCCTTATCTTTGTGGTTCTGAACAATATCTTAACACTCCTCTAAGCCTCTATCAACCAGTCCAGATCGAACAATCGTATTGTCGTTATAACACGTGACTTAATTACGAATATATCTTATCTCCCCAAACCCCATCATTATATTTCTCTGCTGCTCAACTAATCTAGTTTTCATCTGTAAAAAAAAATCAAGCTCAAAAAATGTGTTTTCAATACTCTGTTTTTAATTCTGCGCCTTGGTTTTATGATTTTGACTGTTTATTTTGACAAATTATACGGAAGGTGAATCTAAGCCACGTTTTATGGGTTTCTTCTACCCCATGCACGTGTCGTTAAACTGAAATTATCATGTGCTCTTCAAGTTGGGAGGACGCTTTGAAAACCGCCTAAAACGCCAGAACCGCCACTGTATTCTTTTAATTTTTTTCCACCAATTATTTGACGATTTAGACATGTGAAGATGCCAATAAATATTTTTTTACTTCTCGGATTTAACTTGTTAACCCGGTTATCAGAACAGAAAACCTCCTTACCCAAATTCTACGCCTCGCTGCACCTTCATTTGGTCTAGAAATAATTATCCCTGAAGGTGGATTTATTCCAAAAACTATAAAAGAAACAATCGGAACCTCGATTTAATAAATATAGAAAAAATATTATGAGCACAATTGATCAACATGAACTGAATACTCCTCACCAGAAGCCTTGGACGCTTTCAATTGATGAAGCAATAAAGGTATTTAATACCAACACTGAGTATGGTATCAACGATGCTACCGTGAAGGAATTATTGAGTAAATATGGCCATAATAAACTGGGTGAGACTGGAGGAATTAATTACGGTATGATTTTATTCCACCAATTATTTAATGCTATGATCCTAGTTTTGTTTATTTCAATGGTTGTGGCATTCGGTATCCGTGACTGGATTTCTGCCGGTGTGATTGCAGGTGTTGTAGGCATTAATGTTTTCATTGGCTTTTTCCAGGAAGTTGTTGCAGAAAAGACTATGGGTGCCCTGCGTATCATGAGCTCGCCTTCAGCAAGGGTAAACCGCAATGGCGAGAGCATTACTATTCCAGCTGAAGATGCCGTTCCAGGTGATATTATCAGTGTTAGTGTTGGCGATACAATCCCAGCAGACCTGAGGCTGATAGACACGGTTAATTTTGAGACCGATGAGTCCATGCTTACCGGTGAATCAATCCCCATTGTGAAAAAGGCCGACATAACATATGGTGAAGATGAAATAATTGGGGTTGGAGATCGTCTCAACATGGCATATTCTTCTAGCATTGTCTCAAAGGGAAGGGCCACTGGTATCTGCGTGATGACTGGCTTTAGCACAGAGATCGGCAAGATTGCCCGAAGTCTACAGGGCGATAAAGGCATCGTTCGCAAGGTTAAACCCAGTGCAAAGACTGGTAAGAAGTCAGCGAAGCAATATGGAAAGGCCTGGGGAGGAACCTTGAAGGACTGGACTGGATACTTTTTGGGTGTTTCGGTTGGTACTCCTCTTCAAAGAAAGCTCTCTTGGCTTGCAATTACTTTGTTTGGTATTGCAGTTGTATTTGCATTGGTTGTTATGGGATCGCAGCGTATGGATGTTACACGAGAGGTAGCAATTTACGCCATTTGTGTGGCTCTCTCCATGATCCCTTCGGCATTGATTGTAGTGCTGTCTATTACAATGGCCACTGGCTCTAAAGTTATGATGAAGAAGCGTGTTATTGTACGCAAGCTTGATTCTGTTGAGGCGCTGGGTGGAATTGATGCTATTTGCTCCGACAAAACTGGCACCCTTACGCAGGGAAAGATGGTAACCAAGAAAGTGTGGATCCCCACCGATGGAACTTACAGTCTGGAGGAATCAGACAACCCTTACAATCCTGATATGGGCGTACTCAAAATACAGGCACAAGCTCCTGCTCAGCTCACCAAGGAATCCAGCTCCACAACAATGGACCGCAAATACCCAGCATCGTTCTCTAAGGAACTTCAAACCTGGCTAACTACTGCCACATTAGCCAACATTGCCTCTGTTCACCATACAGAGGAGAAAGGCTGGACTGCTCAAGGTGATGCCACCGAAGTTGCTATTCAGGTTTTCTGCTCGCGTTTAGGCTTCGGCCGGGCCGACTATGTGGAGACCAAAGGGCTTTCAAGTGTGCAAGAATACCCATTTGACTCTTCTATCAAGCGTATGTCCTCAATCTGGAAGAATCCCAATGGTGAAATGACTGTTTACACTAAAGGTGCTGTTGAGAGAGTTATTGAGCTCTGCACAAAGTGGCTTCCCAGTGGTGCCAGTGCACCTGTAGACCTCGATGAGGACTCCCGCAGTGAAATATTTGCTAATGTGGATGCCTTATCCAGCCTTGGTCTTCGAGTTTTGGCATTCTCGTCCCGCCCCTTTGATCAAAGTACGCAGAATATCGAGGACAGAGCATCCATTGAACAAGGACTCACCTTTCACGGATTAGTTGGAATCTATGACCCTCCTCGGTTAGAGACCGCCCAGTCAGTCAAGCTTTGCCACCAAGCTGGTATTAGTGTACATATGTTGACCGGCGACCACGTTTCAACAGCAGCAGCTATTGCACGCGAGGTTGGTATAATTGACGAGAATATGATGAACTACCCCGTAGATGTTGTTAATGCCATGGTTATGGTTGCCCATGAATTCGATTCTCTTTCTGATGATGAGATAGACAAGCTCCCGGTTTTACCCCTTGTAGTTGCGAGGTGCTCGCCTCAAACCAAAGTTAGGATGATTGAGGCCCTTCATCGCCGAGGTCAGCTGTGTGCTATGACTGGTGATGGAGTGAACGACTCACCATCACTTAAACTTGCTGATGTTGGCATTGCCATGGGCCAGAATGGATCCGATGTAGCTAAGGATGCATCCGATCTTGTGCTCACTGACGACAATTTTGCATCAATTCTGAACGCAATTGAAGAAGGAAGGCGAATGGCGGCCAACATTCAGAAGTTTGTGCTTCAGTTACTTGCTGAGAACGTTGCGCAAGCAGTTTACCTCTTAGTTGGTTTGAGTTTCTTTGACGATGACCGCGTTTCGGTGTTTCCATTGTCGCCTATTGAGGTGCTTTGGATTTTGGTAATTACCTCGTGCTTCCCCGCCATGGGTCTCGGCCGTGAGAAAGCTAGCAAAGACACTTTGGAACTCCCCCCCAACCGAAAGATTTTCACTCTGAGTCTGATGACCGACATGATATTTTACGGTGTGTGGATGGCAGGGTGCTGCATGGCCGTATTCACCATCATTGTATTTGGTAAAGGCGATGGTGAACTTGGAAGCATGTGTAACAGTGATAAAGGCCACCGTTGCGACCTAGTCTTTGAAGGCCGTGCAGGAACGTTCGCATGTATGACTTGGAGCAGCTTGATTCTCGCATGGGAGTGCATTCACCCCACTAAATCCTTGTTTAGCCTCAGCTTTTCCGACCTCTGGAGCAACCAGCTTCTTTTCTGGTCGATTATTGGCGGCTTCTCCTCGGTGTTCCCTCTGGTTTACATCCCCGTAATCAACGACAAAGTATTCTTGCACAAGAACATTGGCTATGAATGGGGCGTTGCCGTCGGCTTCACTGCCGTTTACCTTATTGGATCCGAGCTCTGGAAGCTAGGAAAGCGTCTAGCCATGCCCAGAAAGAAGGTGATGGATGCGGAAAATGCCGGCCCTCTTCGTCGGTTCAGCACCGTGCTCAGTTTCCGCCCCAGCATTCACAGCACTGCGAAAAAGCAATAATAACCTCACAATAATCTAATATTTACTAAATTTACATAATTCACTAAATTTCAAATAACCTAGATCCAGACCATGCCATTTCAGGTAATTAGACTATAATGGGTAAGGTACCACCCCCAATAGTGAAAAAGATGCCCGACTCGGCGAAAATTTCCAGCCTGCTGGCTTCAGGCTATGCTCACCCCGTAAGTCGTCAATGGCAGAATAATCGTCAGCTGAACAAAGACATTTTGATCTACCCCCTTTTTGTGCACTCCGACCCGAATGCCGAGAACCTAATCGCCTCGCTGCCTGGCCAAAAGCAGTGGGGCATCAACAAGCTGATTCCATTCGTCCGTACACTCGTTAGCAAAGGTTTAAAGAGTGTTCTTCTTTTTGGTATTATTCCTGAAGAGTGGAAGGACCCCGAAGGCTCTTGGGCTGACAATGAGGAGACCCCCGTCATTCAAGCCACCAAAGCACTGCACGCCGAGTTCCCCGACCTTTTTGTCATCTGCGATGTTTGTTTATGCGAGTACACGAGCACAGGCCATTGTGGGCTTCTCAGAACCGATGGATCAATCATTCGCGAGGCCACCGTAAAGCGACTGGCGAGTGTCAGTGTTGCCTACGCCCGAGCTGGTGCCAATGCAGTTGCCCCGAGTGACATGATTGATGGAAGAATTCTTGAAATCAAGCAATCCCTGCTTAACGAGGACCTTGCATACCGTACGATGGTGATTTCGTACTCGGCCAAGTTTGCAGGCAGCCTTTATGGTCCGTTTAGGGATGCTGCAGCCAGTGTCCCCAAACAAGGCGACCGTAAAGCGTACCAGTTGCCCCCCGGAGGCCGTGGGCTTGCCCGTCGTGCCCTCAAGCGAGACATTGGCGAGGGTGCGGATGCATTCATTATGAAACCGTCTACATTCTACCTTGATATCATTGCCGATGCTGCAAGAATCTGTGAGGACTACCCAATTGCCGCATACCAGGTCAGTGGCGAGTATGCTATGCTGCATGCGGCTGCGGAGAAAGGATACCTTGATTTGAAGACCATGGCATTTGAAGCTGCTCAAGGCATCTTACGTGCAGGGGCCACGCTTATTATTACATACTTCACTCCCGATTTCCTAGACTGGCTGGAGTAATATATCTTACTAACTATGTAATTTACGGGGCAGTAGTGTTCATGCACATGTATATTGTATACACCGTTCGCTTTAGTCGAGGGCTAGGATGTCACTGAGAGGCATACAGAAAGTGACCACAGTCGAGCGGGCTTTAAAGCTCGTGCGTTCTGGAAACACGGTTTTAAGTGGCGGTTTTGGGGTCTGTGGTATCCCCGATACCTTTTTAAAGGAAATATCCGGCAATAAAAGCATCAACAACCTCACAGTGGTTTCGAACAACGGAGGGGCCCCAGGCCTTGGTGTGGACCGGCTAATTGGCAACAAACAAGTCAGTAAAATGATCATGTCGTACATTGGCACTCGCACCAAAGAGACGCTCCGTCAGTACATGTCTGGTGAGCTCGACATTGAGCTGACCCCCCAAGGCACGCTTGCTGAGCGAGCTCGAGCCGCAGCCAGCGGAATTGGGGCATTTTTCACCCGAACTGGGGTCAATACGTGGGTGGAAGAAGGCAAAATGCCATTGAGGCATGACAAAGACGGAAATGTGGTCAAGTACTCGGACCCCAAAGAGACACGGGTGATCAACGGCACCAAATACATTATGGAGTACCCCCTAAAAGCCGATGTTGCCCTGGTGCACGCTTCTAAAGCCGATACTCAAGGCAATCTTTACTTCAGTGGCTCCACAGCCAACTTCAATGCAGTGTTTGCCCAAGCTGCTCCAATCACGCTGGTGGAGGCCGATGAAATAGTTAAGGAAGGTGAAATTGCCCCTAATGACGTCCACGTTCCGGGAATCTTTGTTACTCACGTCGTGCAGTCCACTGCACCCAAGCATATTGAGGTCCTGAAGCTCAACCAGCCCAGCAAAATTGGGAAGAACGACGATGTAAAGGTGAAGATCGCCAAGAGAGTAGCATTGGAGCTCCAAAACGGATCCTACTGCAATTTAGGGGTCGGACTGCCCACCATGGTCCCCAGCTTTCTGCCTCCCGGAGTCGAGGTTATTCTCCATAGCGAAAATGGCCTGCTTGGGGTTGGTAAGTACCCAAACACCGCAAGTGAGGCCAATCCAGACCTGATAAATGCCGGTAAGGAGCCTTGCACGTTGATTTCTGGGGGGTCTGCCTTCGCCAGCGACACCTCGTTCGGCCTGATCCGGGCAGGTAAGCTTGACACCACCGTTTTGGGAGCAATTGAGGTCAGCCAGTACGGCGATCTGGCCAACTGGGGTCTTCCGGGCCGTATTTTTGGCACTGGAGGGGCCATGGACCTGGCTTCGAACCCCAACCAGACCCGGGTGATTGCTGCTACTACCCACACCGACAAGTATGGGAACTCCAAAATTGTGGCAGAGTGCTCTAATCCTCTTACTGGAACGAAATGTGTCAGTTTAATTGTGACCGAGCTCGCTGTTTTCGAGGTTACCAAGACCGGGCTGGTG
>JAJMCB010000042.1:0-17893 GCA_030584925.1 Starmerella vitae | reverse complement strand
ATGGCATTACTACTGGATCCACCACATATGTCGATATTCTTACACCTTATTCGACTACTACAGTAGCATGGACAGGTAGTACAGCTTCAGCTATTACCACTTCCTCACCTTTGACTAACACTGTAGGGTCTACAACCGGATACAGCACTTATGTTGAATCATTTACTCCATTTTCTACCACAACCGGTCCTTGGTCTGGTAACGATACTTCACAAACAACTGTGGTCTCCTATATCACGGATTCTAATGGACACCACACTGGATCTACTACATTCGTTGAAATATTGACACCGCTTTCCACTACAACAGTGCCTTGGGGTGGTAGTACTCCAACTGAGTTAACTATTACGTCGTACTCAACTGGTAAAAATGGTATTAGTACCCCTTACACCACCTTTATCGAAGTTCTTACCCCATTGTCCACTACGACAGTACCATGGACTGGCAGCTCTACTTCAGATACTACTACCACTTCACTCTTGACTGATAGTAACGGCAAATACACAGGATCTACAACCTTTGTTGAACTTCTTACTCCCTTCTCGACTACAACACGCCCATGGAATGGAACAGGAACCTCAGAAGTTACTACCACTTCATTCTTGACTGATGGCGATGGAAAGACTACTGGATCTACTACATTCGTTGAGATCCTTACACCCTTCTCTACCACCACCGTTCCTTGGACGGGCAGTACTTCTTCAGATGCTACTACCACTTCATTTATAACTGACGGTAATGGTAAGACTGTTGGCACTACCACATTTGTTGAGATTCTCACTCCATTGTCTACCACTACGGCTCCTTGGAACGGTGCTACAATTTCAGATATCACTACAGTCTCTGCCTTGACCGACGGTAATGGAAAGACAACAGGATATACAACCTTTATTGAGATTTTAACGCCGTTTTCTACTACCACACTACCTTGGACTGGTACCGTATCTTCAGATGCTACCACAACATCTTATGCTACTGGTAGCGATGGTAAGACAACAAGTTCCACAACATATGTTGAGGTACTTACTCCTTTTGAAACTGTCACTTCTGGATGGAATAATTCATTTACTAGTGACTTCACTATCACTCACCCTTTGACTGATTCCAATGGTGCAACTACCGGCTCGAGTACCTATGTCGAACATTTGACACCCTCCACATTTTTGACCATAACAAAGCCTTGGACAGGTACTACAGTAGCCACTTCTATTGCTACCACCGTCTTCACAATGAATGGTAGTGCTATCACAACTAGTTTGGTTGATATTCTTACACCCTTCTCCACTCACACTGGCGGATGGACTGGAACTGTTACAACGGATATCACTACAACCTCTCCGTTAACTGATAGCAACAGTGAGACCACTGGATCTACTACGTTCGTTAACCATTTGACTCCCTCAAATGCTACGAGCAGTACTGCTACCCAGTATTCCACGCACACAGGTGGATGGACTGGAACTGTTACAACGGATATCACCACAACCTCTCCGTTAACTGATAGCAACAGTGAGACTACTGGATCTACTACGTTCGTTAACCATTTGACTCCCTCAAATGCTACGAGCAGTACTGCTACCCAGTATTCCACGCACACAGGTGGATGGACTGGAACTGTTACAACGGATATCACCACAACCTCTCCGTTAACTGATAGCAACAGTGAGACTACTGGATCTACTACGTTCGTTAACCATCTGACGCCCTCAAATGCTGCGAGCAGTACTACTACCCAGTATTCCACACACACTGGTGGATGGACTGGAACTTTTACAACGGATATCACCACAACCTCTCCGTTAACTGATAGTAACAGTGAGACTACTGGATCTACTACGTTCGTTAACCATTTGACACCTTTACCTAGTGTCCCGGTAACTACAATCACTACTCAGTGGACAGGATCTTACACTACAGATGTTACTGTTACGGGCTCTTATACTTCTAATGGGGAAACTATTATCGTTACTTCGGTGTCTCACTTAGTCCCTTCCACTTCAGCTTCTATCAGAACACCTTACCAGAACAGTTCTATGCCTTTAACATCGAGTCAGCGATTTACCAGTGTCAAATCTTCCACGTTATCTTCCCTATCAAGTTGTTTAACGTGTACTAGTGACAGTCTTAGCAGTTCGATTGCTACATCTTCATCATCTAGTTGTCCAACTTGCACCAGTGACCTTACCACTTCTTCAATTGTAACTTTCAGTCAAACTTCTACCACTGTTAGTTACACAATTATCTCTACTCCGATGACATCAGAAGGTAGTGCCACGTCTTTGGAGAGTATTTCTTCTGATACTAGTTCATCAGGTTTAACCTCCACTTCCCCGTCTTCTACTATGACAGTTTTTACTGTCATATCGATCACTACCTCTCCCGATTTCCCATTCAGTACACAATCTACAAGTACCACTCAACCGACATCTATAGAACAGATTTCGATTCTGACTGGCAGCAGTACTGAAACTGCAGCAGGTACTTCTCTTACTGAAAGGCCCACATTAATTGAATCGACCTCTATTTCTCACACAACAAATGAGATAGATTCTATTACTACACGGTCCACATCCAGTTCTTTAGTCTCATCAACTTCTGATGTCATACTTGTTGATAGTAGTAGCTATACAGGAGGGTCTGCTCCTGCAATTGCTACTTCAACCTCGAATGGTGGTGGTAATGGTGGTACTTCAACACCCACCGTTAGCATTCCTAGTGCTAAGGGTTCAGTCTCAGGAGGGTCTGCTCCTGTATCTGGTCCCACAGCAGCAGCGACACCAGCTGTAATCAGTAGTAATGGGCTTTCACCTGGCCAGCCCAACACTCTTATTGCAAACAAGGCGAGTCGCGGCTTCCCTAGTAAAACCATTCTTGGCTTGGCCCTATCATTGATAGTACTTTTCTGATTCTATTTAGTTTCTAATTATTTCTTCTACAATTTTTTAATCTAAACTTGTTAGTGGCAAGTTGAGAGAGGTAGAGTGCCGTGTGATTTTCGTTATACCACACATACCGACGGTCACCACCTGCCACGGTGGCACATGATATGAATGGCTAAATCTTCCTAGGAGATATCGGGGGAATTTAGAGAGCTTTTTATCATATCTATCGTTAAATTTCAAGCGTTAATTACCAGCCAAAGCCTATGTGGCCTATGTTACTAACGTCTTATTATTACTCTTACTCGCCTGTTAACAAGCTTATTATTGAATCTAACAGAATACAACAACTAGTTGAAAATATATTATTTATTTGTTTAATATAGCATGAATCATTGTCTAAATGAGTTCTTCATCACTCACAATATATTTAGACGCCTTACGTAGCTTCTTACCGAAAAGAAGAAGCCAGAATGGAACTAATGCGAGGGCAGCACACACAAGCGCTGCCATAACCGGGGCCCAGGTAAAGCCCATGCCATCAAACATCTGTGATGTAAACAGAGGGAATACAAAACCAAAGATATTTCGTAGAAGACTTTGAGCCGCAAGTGCTGAACTGGCATACTGACCATAACAGTCTGCAAAGTATAAACTGATAGCTTGGAAAATAGTCACAACTCCAATAAGAAGAATAGCAAGTCCACAGCAAGGGCCCATCCAGTGAGTTCTACCTTGTGTTAGACCGAAGATAAGAATACCTGCAAAACATAAGAATCCAGCCAAACAGGACATATACAACCTTGCTTCAGGTCCACGCTTCGCCTTACCCTTCTGGTACAAGTACTGCTGGGCAATATCTAAGAATCCACCGATAATAACACCAACGATTTCAGCAACGAATACAATGCTAGCCTCACCAGGATTAAAACCGTATTGCTTTTGCATAACAGCAGGTACTGCACCAAAACAGATATAAATCATACCCCAGGTGAAACCCATCCATAACGAGAACCAGGTCACAACAGGTTCAGAGATTAAAAACCAGAATGGGCGATATAGGGACCTTCCAATCATGACATGCATAGGGATGTACATTTTTCCTGCGACCAAGAAGACCTTGTTTGCACTGCCAAGTTTAATCTGAAGGTTACGGGCTCTCCTTTGCAGGATAACTTGTCCACGAGTCTCCTCCATGAAGAAGAAAAGGATAACAGCAGTTGCTCCCGAAGCCATGATCAGAATATAGAGAATCCAGCGGAAGGATTTCAACCATGCGATGTAGCCGAAAGCAATAGGCGCGCTAACGTTACCTCCAAAGTTAATCACAGTGTGCCACAACATGGGGTAACCACGCTTATTGGGAATGTAAATATCGGCGATAGTTCCCGAAATCATTGAGGATGCAACAGATCCAATCAAGCCTCCAACGAATCTAAAGATAACCACAATTGAGATATGATTGGTTACAGCAGGAGGAATTGAGAAAATCGTAATACCCATAATACCGATGAAGTAGCACGGCCACCGACCGTAATCTTCAGAAATAGGACTGAAAGCCATACCACCAAATGCAAATCCGGCAATGAACACACTGTATCCAATTCTAGCCACCTCAGCGGATGTGTGAAGCTTTTTGACCATACTTGCGATACCGGAACTGAGGGAAGCACCGGCAATACCACCGATGAAAGTCAAGAACATCATAATGAACACACAGAAAGCCTTGTGTCCATCACTCCAATTGTAGGGATCCTCTTTATCGTTCTTGGCAAATTTGATGTAATGCACTTCAACGTCACCGACCATCACAACCTTATCATCCTCGCGGTTATTTCCAATTTCTTCATTATCACTGGATTCAGTGGTAGAGTTTGAATCGCGTGACTGTTCACTTTTGTTGCTGATCTGTTCATCTGAGTTCTGGTACTTCTCAATGTCAATGTTCGTCGTAGAATTTGGGGCTGCAGTAATGTCACCAGCGTTTTCTTGATGTTCAGAGAAGGCAGAAAACATTTTTGCATTTTTGCTATCCTCCTCTACGGCGCCAATTCCCTGCGAGCTTTCAGTGTGCAGCTTGTACAGCTGCTTGATGATTGCCTTTTGCTCTGGGGTCGAAGGCGACCAGGCAATCCTTTTATGAAAAAAAGATTTTACGAAATTCATTGATGTGATAAAACCACTATGATTTTTTTATATGGGGAACCTCGATATATATAGTTTAATACCCCTACGGTAGGGGCGGGAAAAACTTGCTACATATAGGGTAAGGAAATTACACAAGTCTGCAAGACATTGGCTGACGCGCGTATGTCAGCCGCAAGATAAACGAGAAGAGTGGTTTAAAATACAGGCCTAGAGTATTAGCTGTTTAAAATCACCTCGCTACTTTTTTCTGCGGATTCAAGTACCAAATCTGAGGCATGAACCGAGCATCGTGAAAAAATTTACGATGTTCCCCGCATTCCTCCCCCCACAAATCGTGCAGGAGGAATTTGTTTGAAAGATGGAAAATCTCGGGTAAGGCAAACTGGGGCATAACAGAGTGGAGATATGCATAAATCGGAAAAATTCTCCAGTTAGGGTAGGTGCACTTAGGGTGCCTCGCTCGACACCCCCCCCAAAAAATGTAGAGCCAGCCTAGCCAGAACCAGCTCAATAGTTGAATATTATGAATGATTAATGGCTTGTTAATTCCAAATTAATTTCGCATTCCTATAAACCAACTTTGTTTGGTTCAGCCCACCGCTTTTGCTCTGGGGTTGCGGTTTAGACTGGGGAAAGCTACACTAATACAATTGTCCAGTAGCAATATCACCGGATAAATTCCCAGCCGGGATCCCCCCCAAATCCAATTGAGCCCCCCTAAAATGAAATTCCTAACTGTCACATGAAATAACCCAATGATACGAAAAATATATGCTATTCTAGGACCATGAACCACTTTCGTTACCAAAAGAAGGCCGAGACACATCTGTACGCACACGTATGACATCCAAATGGGGTAAGGGTGCATTTGAGTGCATACATTTTCCAACATCGAGTTGAGAACGCCGAGGGATTTAATGCAATACGACCTCGAACCGCAGAGGTAATTTTAAAAGCATGCATGTTTAAGCGGTTATGGCACAACACCTTCGTCATTTTAATTACCGAATAGCTTAAGAACCCCCGGAGGTATCCGTAAAACGACTTAATCGGCTGCCACTGGCGATCGTCGAGGCTCCATGCGGCTTCCCCGGACTTCCGGTAGTGATGATGTACTTGGGGTTTAATCAACCAAAATTAAATCAGTCACGAGTTTTAAGCGTTGCGAAATCAGAGCCTGTTAACTCCCCCTCGGGAGGTACCAGCTGGGAGGTTACCGGTTGGGAGTTAACAGGAGGAGTCCCCATGCCATGTGACTCAGTTGACAAAACGAACTTTTCAAAACAAACCACACAATGAAGGTGAGTGAAAAGTTCACGCAGCGCAGAGATGGGGAGGTCTCATTTTCGTTTGAGTATTTCCCCCCAAAAACCGAGCAAGGAATGTTCAACTTGCTTGACCGGATTGACCACATGGCGAAGCTCGATCCGCTGTTTGTGGACATCACCTGGAATGCCGGAGGCTCCAGTAACGGCGACACAGCCCTCGAAATCGTCGAGGCCTGCGAAAAAGAGATCCAGTTGGACACTTGCATGCACATGACGTGTGCTGGAATGAGCGAGGCCGAGGTCGACTGTGCCCTGGAGTCTGCCTACAATGCTGGGTGCCGCACCATTCTGGCTCTTCGTGGTGACCCCCCCCAAGCTCGAGCCGACGAGGAGGTCAAAGCCACAGGCAAGTTCAACTACGCCAAAGACCTCGTCTCGCACATCCGGACCAAGTTTGGCTCCGAAATGTCCATTGGAGTGGCCGGTTACCCCGAAGGCCACCCCGAGGAGTCGGATCCCGAGGCCTTGATTCGGTTTCTAAAGGAGAAAGTGGACGCTGGTGCCGATTTCATTGTTACCCAGATGTTCTACGACGTCGACTTGTTTGTTAAGTGGCACCAGCAGGTCCGTGCTGCCGGAATCACCGTTCCAATTGTGCCTGGAATCATGCCGATTTCGGGTTGGGCCTCGTTTCTCCGCCGTGCTCGGTGGTGCCAGATCAATCTGCCCGAAAAGTTCATTACCGAGCTTAAACCACTGAGCCACGACGATGCCGAGGTCCGCCAAAGGGGAACCGAGCTCATTGCAGGGCTGTGCAACGAGCTCATTGAGCGAACCGACGTGACACACCTCCATTTCTACACCATGAACCTGGAGAAGAGCACGGTTATGTGCCTCGATGCCCTCAACCTGGTCCCGGAACCCAAGGAGAAGGAGCAGGAGGCAGCAGAAAGTGCAGTTGCCGACGATGCTCCTTGCCAGAAAGGTCTGCCTACCTCGTCTCGCCTCCGTCGCAAGTCTAATTTGAGCTCGGTCAAGCCAATCCACTGGCGAAACCGCCCTAAGTCGTACTCCAACCGCACTGCCTCGTGGGACGAGTTTCCCAATGGCCGGTGGGGCGACAGCCGGTCTCCTGCATTCAACAACCTCAACGAACTCGAGGCTCTGCTTAAGGTGAGCAGTGCCTCGGCTCGTAAACGCTGGGGACACCCCGAATCCGCCAAGGACATTGGCTTGATTGTCAAGCAGTACCTCTCGGGCCAGCTTTCCTCGCTTCCGTGGTCGGATTCCCCGGCTGCCAGCGAGGTAACCGCGATTTCCGACTCGCTGGAGTACATCAACAGCGGCGAAAAGGACTGGTTCAGTGTCAACAGCCAGCCTGCGATCAACGGACTCTCGTCGAAGGACCCGACTTTTGGCTGGGGACCCAACAACGGCTACGTTTATCAAAAGGCATACATTGAGCTGATGGTCGAGCCCGAGTTGTGGGAGACTCGGCTTCGTCCGAAGTTGGAGCAGCTTGATTCGGGGGTGGCCACATACTACGCGGTCGGGAGCGGAGAAAGCCCACTTCTAACCAATGCCGGGGAGGACGACATCAATGCGATTACGTGGGGTATTTTCCCCGGAAGAGAGGTCGTGCAGCCCACAATTGTGGAGGGTTCGAGCTTCCTGGCCTGGAAAGAAGAGGCTTTCCGTATTGGTGCCGAGTGGAGCCGGTGCTACCCGCCCAGCAGCCCGTCACACAAGTTTCTGCAGAACCTCTCGCAGAACTGGGTGCTTGTGAACATTGTCCACCACGACTTCCCCCACCAAGACGCTCTTTTTGACCTCCTGAGGTCGGTTTGAACACAAAAACACAAACACACACACGACACCAGCTGTCATTGCATGGAGCAAACTCAACTTTAGCTCCGTTTTGGATTCCAACTCAACTTGGCTTATCGACAGCTCTGCTGATTGCATGTTAGGCCTCTATTTATTAAGTGGATATATGTAAACTAATGTGAACGATGAAATGTACTAAAGCAATTCGCTCACCTTAATCCTCTTAGGACTGTTCGCCTCAACAGCAGGCCGGAGTTTCAAAAGCTCTGCTTTCAACTGCTCAACCTCCTGCCGAGCCTGACCTTCGGCGGTCTCCAGATCCTGCACACGCCGGCGTAGCAGATCATTCACCAGTTCCAGTTCGCTAACTCTAGTCATTAATTTAGCTGTGTCTTCGGGGGATTTGGGGGTTCGAGAGGGCGGAGTCGTCGATCCGCTTTCTTTTGGGCTCTTTTCAGCATCGGAGGCTTTCGAAAGCTGAGATGGCAGCTGCTGCTGCGACTGGGCCTGGGCCTGCTCGCCCTGGAACTGCGAGACGGGGACCTGGGCCAAATGGGGGATCCGGTCGTTGTGGTCTGGTGAGCAGGGCAGCAGCAGCTCGCTCATGGCTCCCCTCGTGGGCATCCGGTTCGCCAGCATGGGGCCTCCACTCGTCTGGGCCACAATTTGAGGACTCAGGGGCTGTCCCAGGGGGGCCATGCCAAGGTGGGAACCCGGTGCCAGCTGGTTGGGGGGGATATGCGTGCCTTGGGGGCCCAAAACCGGGGAGTTCAGCAGCATTCCGGGGTAATTGATCCCTTGGGCACCAGGATACATCATGGAAAGCGAAGGAATGCCAGGGAGGCCTCCCATGGGCCGGTGCATGGCCAAGTGCGGCGGAACACCGGCCATTTGAGCCACACCGGGCAGTTGACCCAGTTGGGGGTGATTTAGAGGCTGGCCAAGCTGAGGGTGGCCTGAGACCTGCGTGTTTTGGGTGCTCGGAGAGATCGAGCCTTGAATGGGGCCAGGCATGGGCTGGTGAACAGCAATGGAAGGAATGGACTGGGGGGTTGAAGCCTGGCCGGAAATGCGGGTTTTCTGGCCTTTCTGACGAGCCTGTCGCTGGGCAATCTGCTCAGCTTGCTGCTCAGCGTGCTGGGCCTGTCGAATGGCCAGATTCTGGCTGTGTAGAGCCTGGTAGGACACCGGCGAGGGCAGTTGCTTGCGACGGTTCGTTTGCTTGTTGTCAACGCGGTTGTGGCCGGTGTTGCGATTTCGAGACTTAATGACGTCGGTTTTCAAGCTGATGGGGCGTCGTCGGCCGTGGAGTTTCAGGAAAAGACCACAGGCATTGCACATAATCTGTCCGCTCTCGTCGCGACGCCACAATGGAGTTGTGGTGGTAAAACAGTTCTGGCAAATAGTCGCACCGGGTCGTACTTGAATATGAGGCCCTTGGCGACGAGTCTGGCGAACTAATTCATCTTCAGATTTCGGTGCAACCAATGCAGAGCCAGACTTATCGTCTGTGGTCTCAGAAATGGGCTCAACGGGGCCTGGAGTCTCGGAATTGGCCGTGGCTGGTTGAGGAGCAGACTGGGGTGCTGGTTGAGGTGTAGACTGAGGTACAGGTTCTGATGAAGATGGTTGAGGAGCAGACTGAGGGGCAGGCTCGGAAACTGGCTCGGAAACTGGTTGAGGAGCAGACTCGGGAGCAGACTGAGGCGCAGACTCGGGAGCAGATTGAGGAGCAGACTCAGGAGCAGACTCGGGTGCAGACTCGGGTGCCGACTCGGGTGCCGACTCGGGTGCCGACTGTGGTACAGGCTCAGGTGCCGACTCAGTGGCAGGCTCAGTGGCAGGCTCAGTATTTCGACTGCTAGCCTCTTCAGGCTTGACTGGCTCGGGATTGACGGGCTCAGGCTTCACCTCCTTGACGGACTTCACGGTCTTTTCTTCTTCGGAAGACTCATTACCAAGCTGCATTGACACATGCGGTAAAGGACTCGGTGCGGTGGTCTCAGCTAAAGCGACACCGGACATGCAAATTGGGTATAATTAATGAAACGATGAAAAAAATTGAAATTAATGTGTGCCACACTCCTTTTATGTAACGGTGGAGCAAGTGAACGGTGGAGAAAACGGATGAATGAACGGTGAGTGTTTCAGATTCAGGACTGGAACTTAGAAGTTTTTAAAGAGCTGGCTTCCAATTACAAATATTTCTAGTCTTGAATATTATTACTTCAGGCTCAGAATTTCTAATTTTTTTTTATCTTCGCGATCGTACTGAAAAAGTTGCAGAAAGAAAAAATGTGATAAGCTGATAGAGAGCAAATTGATTAGTCATTCCTATGCTTGAAGGTGATAAGCATGCATGCATTCCGGGCTGTGGGAAACGGATATCGGTCATAGGTGTAGCGATCACAATAAACCCCTACCCAGTTATTAAGCATCAGGTATCGTATGACCCTTGAACTAGTGGCTGATGACGTATCACAAGATCTTTTGGAGTCATGCGCACGACCTTGTGGTCTTTAATCAGGCTGCTTTCTTTCCAAGACAAAATAAACGGTAAATTAAATTTAATAATATATAATCGGACACTGTAATTAGTATTTACCATAGCCAGCTTGTTTTTTTTTGTATTATAAATATCCCACGGAGTTCCGCCTGTACACACCGAATAAAGAAACGAAAAATTTATTAACTGCGCGACACGAGCGCCCTGATCCCGTCTACCGCAGGGTGAGGGCACAAGCAGTCACCTACCCCGATTTTAAACACACTCAGATCACATGCAAGGCTTAGAGGGTGTCCCCTCCTCTACCTAACCATTATCAAAACCCTCGAACACAGGAACCAGAGCCATTAAAAGAAGAGCAGATAGTTGTATAACGTAGTAAAATGTGCTATACACGAACCTAAACCGATGGTGGTTTAAGGCGAAGTACACCCATAAAAGCAGTGGGAGCATGCCCGGGTTGGTGACGCTGCAGAAGGCCTCGATTGAAACAGGATTGATCCTGATCGGGGTATGGGTTCTATAATCTAGACCGTGTAACGTAAGGTGTAAAATACGACAGATACTCGGTATGTATTTTTAGATATTAAAAATTTCGGACCCTGCAACGTCGTCTGATTTGGTTGGTATCCACATCCCAGTACCGCTTATCCTTGATCGGACATAATAAGCGCTAAATTCCCAGTACCCATAAAAAAAATCAGACATGCAAAAATTCCAGAACCAAATTAAGGTTAGGTTCTGCACGGCTGGAAATAGCAAGATAGTACATGCGGCCAGTAATCACTTCGTAACCAGTGAAAAAGCATAACCTGAGTAAGGAATCCAGACGGTGGAACCGGCAAGCACCTAATCCCCCGTAAGGCGCTTCGAACTCGCCGTGCCCACCGGACCCACCGGACCCACCGAACCCAACGTGCCCACTCGCTAAGCCCCAAACGGGGTTTATCGGGCATTCTAAAACACCGCCTTTGCACGGCTAATTAACCACTGGCGTACCTATTTAGGCAAAATTAAGCGACCAACCGGTTCGGTTTTTTTTGAGTTTTTTTTAAAAATAATATTTCATTCGAAAAATTCCGGCCGGTGGTTTTAATTAGTCAGCAACTTCCCTATACAGACTGCCCAGACTTCCTTAATACAGTACATACCTACTTATTTTCAGGCTAGCTAAAGCTATTTTTGCGGCTTCCGGTTGTGTGCCATGTGGCTCTTCACGAGGTGGCCTGCAGCCAATGCGGAATTAAGCGAGAGCTCGCCTGCCAGAACCGCTGTGGCCACAATACGGGCCAACTGCCTCGCATTTTCGCCCGGATTCGAGATGTTTGGTCCGCGAACACCGAGCATGTTGAGCATAGCCGCCTGCGGCTCGAGAATTGTGCCCCCGCCGATGGTGCCGACTTCCAGCGACGGCATTGTGACGGAAATCTGCAGGTCTCCGTCGACGTTGCTCATCAACGTCATACAGTTCGAGCCCTCGACAACCTGGGCCGGATCCTGGCCCGTAGCAAGGAACACCGCCGCCACGAGGTTGGCAGCATGGGCATTGAACCCGCCCATGACACCCGCAACTGCGGATCCCACGAGGTTCTTGGCCATGTTGAGCTCCACCAGCTCGTCCACACCGGTTTTTAGGATCGACCGGACCTTGTCACCGGGCACAATTGCCTCGGCAACCACGCTCTTCCCCCGACCCTCGATCCAGTTCACCGCAGCGGCCTTTTTGTCCGTGCAGTAGTTTCCACTAACACTCACAATGGTCATGTCCTCGAACCCGCACTCCTCGGCCAGCACCTGCAGAGCCCGTTCGGTGCCCTTGGAGATCATGTTCATGCCCATGGCGTCTCCAGTCTGGGCCCGGAACCGGATGTACAGAAACACACCCGCCTGAGCGGTTTTCAGGTGGGTCAGCCTGGCAAACCTAGAGGTCGAATTAAAAGCGTTCTCAATCGCACGGTACCCCTCCTCTGAATCCAGGAAGATCTTGCACGCCGCAGTCCTCGAAGCGGTTGCGAACGTCACACACGGCCCGCGGGTCATACCGTCGCCCAAAATCTCCGTGGTGACACCGCCTCCGGAGTTCAGAGCCTTGCATCCACGCATTGTGCTCGCAACCAACACGCCCTCCGTGGTGGCCATCGGCAAGTAGTACTCCAGTCCGTCAATGATCACCGGTCCGGCCACTCCGAGAGGCAGAGGCAGGTACCCCACCACGTTCTCGCAGCAGGCACCCAAAACTCGGTCGTAGTTGTAGTCCTTGAACGGCAGCTCGCTGTGCTCGAGTGTCTGGGTGCGGCTGAGCCTGGAAACCGCTTTTCGGCGGATGACCACCGCCCGGGTTGTGTCCTTCAGCTGCTTTTCCAGCGCGTACAGCGGCAGAATCCCCTCCACACTGAGCAGTGTGAGCTCGTCGTTGGTGAGAGAAGGCGCCTTCCCCTCCTTGTAGAGCACCGCAAGCTCGCTGAGAGGCCTGGTCTCCGTGCTACGCTCCACAACGTCAGGCTTGGCTTCCTTCGGCTCCTTAACCGCCTCGACCACGGTAGGCACCGGCACCACGACCACCGAACTCTCCTGGTGTCGCATAACCAGCCCCACAAGGTACACGTTGCAGACCCCCGACAGCACCAAAGCACACAGGCCCGCCCGAGTGGCAGCCGCAGTCTTCAAAATGGCCATTCCACGGTTGAACAGAATCGAGAAGTGGCCAGCCCTCACAAACCGCAGAGTGGGCACTACACTGAGCACGCTCGGGGTGGGAAGCCCCCTAGCGAACTCACCGACGTTCACCGCCAGCAAATCGGCCCTGGAGAACCCGAAGCTCAAAGGGAACTTGACGATGTGCAGCCAGTTGACCACCATGAGCCCGAAAACAAGCAGCAGACGGACGCTGCCGTTCACGTACTTGAAGTGGGTGAACTTCGCAGCGCGAGCCTTGGTCGAGAAGTGCAGAACCTCGTCGGCATACGCACTGGCAACGTCCTTGGACACGCCCTCGTCCTGCAGAGCCCTGCGAACGGCCTCGTTGCGCTCGACACGGACCATTGCCGTCTTGAGCGAGACGTTGGCCGCGTAGAACGTGATGAGGAACAGCAAATCGAAGACCAGCGTGAGCGAGCTCAAAATGCCAAAAGCGAACAGCCCCGGCGCGGAGTTCCGGGTGAAAATACCCAGGCACAGCAAACCAGTGCCGATGAACGCCGACTCCGAGCAGAACGAGCCAAACAGCATCAGAACCGCGTCGCGAACGGCCTCGGCCGCCCCCAACTCGCTCTCGGGGTTCGACAGCGATTCGCGGGCCAAAGAAACCTTGTTGTTGAACCCCACAACCAGCACCAAAAACGGCAGACCCTCCACAATCGTCACTTTGGGAACGTGGATCCCGAAAACCACCATAACGGCGTAGGCAGTGGTGAATGCGAGCGAGGAGCTCATACAGGCCGCCAGAAACAGAAAAGTGCGCGAGCCGAGGTTCCGCAGCTGGCAAAACAGCTGGAACGCAGTGAAACAGACACCCAGCCAGCCAATCGTGATCACGGAGATCTCGAACGGAGTGGCTCGGTGGACCAGCTCCACGATTCGCGAGTAGTAGAACCGCGAGTACGCCAGCAACGTCGGTGCGCTCTCAAGAGCCCACGTCTCGCCACCCAGGCCGAACTGGCTGAACTCCTCGAGGAGTTTGGGGTAAAGATGGGAGGGCAGAACCAACTCGCCGGAGTGGGGGTCGAACGAGGACCCGGTGGAACGCTTCACAAAGGCCGACACCGCCTCCATAAGCAGCTGGGGGGCGTCACTGGGCAGAACCAAAGGCGCACCGACAAACTGGGGGAGGCTGGAGGTCTGGCTGGACCAATCAGCACCGTCGAGAGCACTCCACTCATTGGGGCCCTGGATAAGGTAGGCTCGAGTGAGCGACGCCTGCAGAGCCGATGGTTTCAGCTCAACAACAGCAAGGTAGGCCAGAAAAACCACGGACGTAAGGATAGCCAGCGTCTGGATGGGCCACTTTCCGGCCCGGAACGCGAGGTTGGCGGCCGCGTGCATGCTTGAGCCCTAGCCCCGGTCAGAGTTTTTACGCGATTCAGCAGCACTTGAAATTGGCTGTAAAGCGAGCCCAGTGCTGGTTTTGCCTCTGGAAAAAGTGTAAACTGTTTGGCTGGCAGAGGCACCATGAACTCGGTCTGCGGACTGCAAACCCGCCAAACCACCCGAATTCTAGCAATACCACGCCAAGCCGGCCAGTGCCACTTAGATATACATTAAATTGTAACTAGAAGTAGCGTACTCTACCAATATGACTAAACAACACCATATAAGGAAGGTGCTGGTGGATTCCCTGCCCATGTACATTTTCGCACTCATCACACTTCTTTGGCGGAAACTCAAGCAGATGTTTATGGAAAAGCACACCCTTTCGTCTACATGCTCGCAGACCAATCGCTCGCAGACCAAGCAGCCTAACATGGAACTTCTTTCGTGGCTCGAGTACACTCGCAACCTCATTATCCACCGGCGGAAGTTTGTGGCCGAAGTCATCAACTACATCAGCGGCCAGGACTGGCTGTTCGACATCCGGAACCCGTTTGCAGACCACCTGAATGCCGAGGCTTTCACCGCCAACGTCCGCGAGCTCCACAGGCAGCTCAAGCACATTCTGCCGCACTACTTCCGGGCTGCCGACAGCAAGTACGACGGAATCGTGGACTGTTTAGCGGTCCTCAAGGAGGACTCTTACATGCTGGTGGACTTCCAGCGCCAGATCGAGCACGCCTCGAACCGAATCGCCAGCGGTGAGATCTCCACGCTGTCGCCTGCCGAGGCCCTCAAGTTTCAGACCATTGCCAAGGAGGTTAGCGTTTCCTAAAGTTTGTCTCGCTCACAACTGCGTAGTCCGAGCAGCTTTCTAAACTCAAAATCGGCTTTCCATTGCACAGAACACTGTTCTCGGTGGCCACATAGAGGTTTGTGCCTTCGGCAGCCATACCAAACACTTTACTGCCGACATCCGTTTCAGTTGGGTTGGTGAGGCTCGGGAAGTCGACACTAACGATGGTGGAGCTGTCTTCAAGCGCAAGGTGCAGTTTAGAGCCGGAAATCACGGCCGAAATACACCCAGGTGCAGGCAACTGGACCCGACCAAGCTCGTTTCCGGCCTCCCAGTCCCACAAAATCGCATAATTATCGCCTCCACAGCTCACAAGGTGCTTTCCATCCAATACCAACTGCGACACAAACGATTCGTGGCCAAACAAGAACTTGTCGATGATGTAGCTGTTGGGGAACTCGCTGACCCGAATGTGCTCGTCTCGGTCGCTGCTGAAAACTCGGGTCTCGGTCGCTGCAAGCGCCAAAACCATCGATACGTGGCCGAGAATGGCGGAATTGAACCCGTCAACCGAGGTTTCCTCTTGGGGTGCAGCGGTCAGAAGCTTGGCTTTAAACACGTCTCCGAACTTGTCACTAACAATCAGCCACTCGCCACTCACAGTCCAGGCCGAGGGACGTTTGGGGAAAGTGTGGCGGGCAATTACTTCTAAATTTTTCGGGTTTAAAACCACAACGTCTTTGGTGTCGGCCAGGAGCCCAACAAGGTGCTCGCCATTAGCAACTCCGATTTTTCGAAGATCGAGGTTTACACTCTGGTCTACTTTGCCGGAAACGGCTTTTACAAGCTGCGACTGGTGTGCAGCGAAGACTGTTCCGTCAAGCACACTTACGGAGTGGACCATGGACCTTGCCCAGTGCAAAGTGAAATTTACTTAGGTCAGCTTAGCTCTGCTGCAATTAGCATATTACATACGATACTACTACTCTCTACACTTGAATTGTGAAAGCAACAAGGAACGTATTTAACTATAATTTTTCTTCAAGTACGTTTCGGCTAGGAATACGGTTGCTTCTATCGGTTTCATGCCTCAAAATACGGGGGTTCCTTCTAACTTACGGCCGACGGAGTCCAATCAATTTTACGCTATTAATTAATTCAATTGGTTTATCAGACAACGAAAATCATGGTTAAAGCCTCATTGCCTCCAACCGCATCACCTATTTTTAGGGAAACTTTTTAGCCATGTGAAAAAAATCCCATAAGAGTGCACCTGTAAAAAGGAGCCATATACAGAAGGCACCTGCTATATATTTCTGAAAATCTTCATAGGACCAGATGTAATTTGAGAATGGCTCCTCGTAGTTCTCTTCGGGAGTTTTCTCCTTTGAACAAGTGCATTCATGCGTATAATATTGGTCTGGTGTCATGTTCGCTTTTAGATAATGGGCGAAGATAAATAGCTAGAGCTTCTGTCTATATATAAAGATAAGAATCCAGTTTAAGGTTAATTTATTTAAGATTCCAATTAACCGTTCCTCACGTCCAACATAAGCTATATCCTTCTACCCGATAGGGCAAATTATCCAAAAATAACTAAAAAAAAAGCAACAGTGTGATGCTCATGGAAAACCCGATGTAGTGGTATGAGACGTTACAGCATGCGTTATCAATCTTTATGTGCACTCACACCAAAGTTTATTTAAGGTCATAGCAGCCGTCAGGGTTATTAGAGCATTAGAGCATTAGATTATTGAATTTTGTCTGTGTTACTTGTTATTAATTTTCCGGGCGTTGAATGGTCAATTAGACACCGAAATTCATGGATATGGTCACATTGTTTTCAACATAATTGGCTCCTTTTGCTGCCTATTCCCAAAGGATGATTATTATGACAGCATAACCGCACATCAACATAAAGAGACGAGAAAAGAGTAATTGCGCAATTATCCCAGTTAAAAAACTGAGATACCCTTTACAGACCTCCTGGGGCATTTCCTCTGTAGATTCCATCTCTTCCTTTGAAGGGGTGCTTTCTTGCGTGCATTCAGCTTTTTGGTCTTCTATCATGTTCGCTTTAGTTAATAGAGTGCATGGAAAGTGCAAGGCGGATAATTATAAGTAAAATGGTTAGAGTTTCAATCTTTTATATAAGTGTAGGAAACCAGTTTAAGGTTAATTTATTTAAGATTCCAATTAACCGTTCCTCACGTCCAACATAAGCCATATCCTTCTACCCGATAGGGCAAATTATCCAAAAAAAAATAATTAAAAACAAAAAAGCAACAGTGTGAGATTCCAGTAGTTTTAGCTTTAGTAGTTTTAGCTTTCAGCGGTAATAATTTCCCCACTCAGCAAAATAAGGACAAGTGCGACAGTTTACATCACCAAAACGGATCAACTCCCTTTAGTGAATCATTTACCCCTTTATTGATCATCTGAG
>JAJMCB010000041.1:0-19383 GCA_030584925.1 Starmerella vitae | reverse complement strand
CATCTAATAATGCCTTAAGATTGCTTGAAAGTAGTGAAGACTGATACACCTGGCATAGTTTATAATGTACTTGATACCTTTATGCTTTGGATATGTTGGATTGAACATGACTAATGTGATATATAACTATTAGTAAGGGATGCACAAGCCCTTTATTGAACCTTGTGCATCACTATGTAATTATCCGTTTTATCATCTAGCAAACTAATACCTAAGTATGCAGTGGCATTCACGGTCCTCAATGCATTATAGAGTCCCGTATTGAGACGCTGGTACGTCTGAGGTAAGCCTGGTTGGTACAGCTTACCTAATTCTATCCAACAGATGAAGAGGATAAAGCGTACAAGGAAAGGTGAACTAAGGAAGCAAGTATAATAAAACTAAATTATTATATTGTTACTGGGCCTAAGTGTGAAGAACACTTAGGTACTCACTGATTCACTAAATTACTAACAGAGACATCTGTAAGGGTAAAATCATACATTGCGAGGCTACCAGGGCTTGAACCTTGAATCTTGTGATTCGAACGTAGCATTAAGGGTGGGAAGGCTCCCTCTACGCAAAACGAGAGCAGTCAACACAAGCCATTTTTAACTGGGATCAATTTAATTAACATGATACCGGATGGCCAAATATTATTGGCATCAGTAAGTAGGGTTCGGTGGATCTCATATCAATATATTAGTCATACACAAACGTTTAGCACGAGGCGGTTGAGCAGCTGTGTAATTTATGTTATTCTCTGCGATATAGTCAATTGTTTCCCATTCTGTTGGAATTCATGGACTAATTGCACCTGCATATTTGTTAAGGTCCTAAATGTACATAACTTCTGCATTCGATCCAATAAAGAGACTATGTCGCCCCGCATTATGTGTGGAATTTCAACAAAAATATACAATAAACGTGTGTCCATTGTGATTTAAGAGCGTTTCTGATCCTATTTCAGGCCATTATTCCCTAAAAATATCGGCAAAATTGCCTAAATACACCAAACAGCGCGCACCGTTTATGGTTGCTGGCAAGTCACCAATTAAGGTCTTTCTGGTACTCGAGAATACCGACTGGGTGATCCTATCTTGATTTATAATAGCAAAAATAATGACAACACCTTGATCTGCTTAAGCGTTGTGCAAGTCAACCTGCATCACCTTTTCAAACCACTTGGTGGCCTTCCTAAGACAGCTCATCCACCATCTCCGTACGATATTCTTCATGAGAGTGCATGAGTCTTGGATGGTAAAGGTGCAGTGTATGGAACTCTGTGGCACTCGAGAACTACTTAACCGGGTTCTGGACGGCCTTAATCGCGTTCAAAGAAAACTCCAATCAAGCTGAGCTGGGCCCGCTCTTCAAATAGACTGTCTTTAATTTCTTTGTCCACAATTCTTTGGCCCAATGGCTCTTTCGTCCGAGTAAAGTTGAGTCCTCAAATGGGAAAAACTGCTGTTCATTCTCGTCAACAATGACGGGTGCCACATTTTTCGGAACGGAGGCCGAAATTTGGGTGTGTAGAATGTGTAACAGAAACATCTATTCGGTGTGGTGGGCTTTCCGAGCCTTCCAGGACATTGCCTCGTCCATCAGTTCTAATAACGGTTAATATGCCATGTGCCAGTTGAAAAGTAGGGCGATCTTCATTACCATCAATGCGGACATTCACTTTTTAGGCGACCTGTAAGTGCGTAATGGCCTCGGCGTAGCTTCCATAACTCCTGGAAAGCCTTGGACAGCTCGTATATGCCCAAAAAAAGCGTCATTAAGGTTCCTTATCGCAGAGCAGAGTGCGTGGTACCTAAATCCGGTTGCTATTATGTACGGAGGAGTCCTAGTAGACATCAATTACCCACTTTTGTGAAAACTGAACCGAGTTTATTTAGGTGTATAGCTGTACTAATTGCAGGTTCGGGTACATTGACTTACTCGCGGTTCTTCTTTTCGTTGGTGGAAGCATGCCCAAGAGCATCGCCGAGGCATCAATTGAGCTATTTTTGACTATATGAACTCTATAAACTAGACATTTTCGCTCTATTCAGCGGTGCAAAAATAATTTTGTGATTAATTTAAAGAAATACTCCTCCAAAACACTAAGTAGTGCATATTTTCCAATCATAAATTCGATCAGGCAGAACAACAAAGAAAAAATGAAACCAATGAGAATTAATATAAAGTAGTTACGCCACTTCATATGCGATAAAAAGCTTTTTTTAGACTGCGGGTTCGCATTGAGTTCCGCCTGGTGGAGTCGATAAGCCTCTCGAACATCTTCTCTCGGGTCACACTCCATTGCTTGCACCACTTTCAAACCTATTTGGGCAGCTCCTAACAAAAGAAGAGAATGGATAATTTGTTCAAGCATTGTTTAGGTAGTGATGGTAGGGGAGTGATAGATGAAAAGGTGATGGACAAAGTGTTGAGGGAAGAAGTGATGACTTTGCTACGGTGGCGTTTTAAGTAATTGCTTTGGGGGTACTGAATCGGGGGTCATTGGGATAAAGGGGGCATTGGAGTGGGGGTGGCATTGGAGTAGGGGTGGCAGTGGAGTAGGGGTGCCATTGGAGTAGGGGTGCCATTGGAGTAGGGGTGGCAGTGGAGTAGGGGTGCCTTTGGAGTAGGGGTGCCATTGGAGTAAATAGGGGGCGCTGGAGTCGGTCATGTTAACTTTTACTGTAGAATTGGTCTCCTGTCAATAAATGTTAATGTTTTTCCATTCACCCGTATAGGTAATCGCATTCAGCCTACATAGCTTTTCTTTTATATCAAATTTCTAGCTACACTCCCTCAATTCCACGCTTTTTTGCACGAAATAAAACAGCTCTCTCTCTAGAACCGTGCGACTAGAACTGGGACCCGGGGCAACCACAAGCCTTCCGGTTATATCTCGTGCCCTCCCAGTTGACAGTGGCTGAAGCTGCAGGATAAGTTCAGCACTGTGCAGCAGCATAACCGCTAGACGCTGGAGCTCTGCACCAGTGCTGAAGCAAGGGTTGGTGAGGGCCTCGCTCAGCGTCAGGCACACCACCAAGTGTGAACACCGCCCTTCAAGCAGTTCAATAGCCTGCCAAACCCCCCTAGCTGTTTCTGATCCGCACAGAACCGGCATTTCTGTCCCCAAGAGCACGACAGTGGAGAGGTTTGCATCCGAAGGCAGCTGTGGCAGGATCGGCGAAGGCTCTAAGCGAACAACAACCCCCGATTTCGCAAGGTGCTGGGCCAGCCACTCGCAATTCGTTTGTGGAGTATTCGTCAGCACCGTCAACCCCCCCAAACGGTCGCTGTCGGCGTAGAAGTGCACGTCTCTAATGTGCATCGTCCCCCGCCCTAAAGTGAAAAATTCCACCCTGAAAAAAACCCAACTCAAGGAATGTCATTCAAAGCAGTGAGCCAGCTTTCTGCCCCCCAAACCGAGTCGGTGGAGCCCGTCGGTGCCTCCTTCTTTGCCCATGCTCGTCGAATCGTGCGCAACCGGACCTGGAGTGAGCACGAGCGTATTGAGCACGAGGAGCGGACCAAACTCGCCAACAGCAAAAAGTCGAATGCCGACGACGACTTGTTGTTTGACGAGAACGAGGACGAGGAGCTCCTTGAACACGACCCCAAGGACTGGAAGACCGCGGACCAGTACGCTGCCATTGGTCTCCAACGTCTGCGTTGGCGAGCCACGGACGATCAGATCCGCCGTGCTCACCGTCGCCAGGTTCTGATCCACCACCCCGACAAGAAAGCTGCCAGTGGAAAGAGCAACGACGGTTTCTTCAAGATCATTCAGAAAGCCTTCGAGGTGCTCACGGACCCCGTTCGTCGGAGACAGTGGGACTCCGTGGACAAGAAAGCCAACGTTGCAGCCCCCAAGAAAGGTGCCGAAGGCGATTTCTTCGATAAATGGACCGCTGTGTTTGAGAGCGAAGGCCGGTTCAGCAACAAGCAGCCTGTTCCCCAGCTGGGAGGCCCTGATGCCAAGAAAGAGGAGGTTGACCGCTTCTACTCGTTTTGGTATGCATTCGACTCGTGGCGGACATTCGAGTGGTTGGACGAGGACGTTCCGGACGACAGTTCCAACCGCGATAACAAGCGTTTCATCGAGAAGAAGAACAAGAACCAGCGAGCCAAGCACAAGAAGGACGACAACATCCGCATCAGCAAGCTCGTGGACCAGGCCATTTCCGAGGATCCGCGAATCCAGGCCTTCAAGGAGGCCGAGCGTAAGGCCAAGGAGCAGAAGAAGTGGGAGCGTGAGGCCGGTGCCCGCTTAGCGGCCGAGAAGGAGGCTGCTGCCAAGGCCGAGGCCGAGGCCAAGGTTGAGGCCGAGAAGGCAGCGGCTGTGGATGCGAAGAAGAATAAGGAGCAGGCCAAGAATGCCAAGAAGAAGAACAAGCGTACGATTCGTGGAGCCGTGAAGGAGCTCGAAGGCTCTTTGAGTGCTGCCGATGCTGCTCGCATGAATGCCGATGTGGATGCTCTTGTTGATTCGCTGAACGACCTGCAGCTTGGCGAGACTGCTTCGAAGGTTGCTGGACTCAGTACCGACCAGATCTCTGCTTTCTTTGCTGAGGAACTCAAGGAGAAGAAGGTTGCTGCTAAGTATTTTAGTTAGATATTCACTATAACTACGTTGTGCAAGCTACTGCATACATTTTTCTCCAAAAGTAATTTGTAAGCATGTTCTGGTCCACAAAAGTGTTCAGTGCAGAGGACACGCGAATCATTGCGGAGCGGAGCCTTTTAAGGCTCACTGAACAGCTCAAAGAGAATGTATACCTCACAGACACCTCCCTGGTTTCGGAATCCCAAATCAGACGTGAATTAGAGGAAGTTGTGAGGGAGAGCACCCGCACTTTGGACGCCCAAACTCTTGCTGTTCAGCTTGGCGTGCCCAGAACGGGTGTGGATGCCGTGCTGGCTGATGTGGTGAGAAACACGGACTCGTTTTTCGATGGAATTCACATTTTACCACCGCACAGGATCACTGCCATTCGCAGTGCGGTTGCAATGGAGGTCACCAGTCTACAGAAAGTGTGCGAGTTGGAGAAAATCACGGTTAAGGCGGCAGAATTTGTGTTCAAAAACGACCCACAGGTCAGCTTAGTCGATGGGTACGTTGTTCCTGAGAGTTTGCTCAACACCCACTTGAACTCGTTTAAGGCCCGATTGGACGCTGCCACTGAGCCAGTGGCGTTTGCAAAGCTCGAAAGTGACCGCGTGGTTTTGCCTATTTTAAAAAAACGACTGGGGATTTTGGTGCACGAGCAGGTGTACACCCCACAGGTATACGTGGAGACCCAGGTGGCTCGTGCAGAGGAGATTTTCAAGGCCCAGGGATATGTGCACGTTGACAATGCGGGTGGAAACACCAAAAGGCTTTTGAGTGGCGACAGAAAACTTCTGGGGCCTTACGTGGTGTCGTCGGGGCTGTTGAAAGAGCAGCAAACGGAAATAGATAACCACTTGGCGCAATTCAATTGGTTCGACACCCACGATCTGCTTCTGGCTCCGTACCTGGCAAACTACTTTCTTGATTTTGACAAGTACAAGAAGCTGAGGTCCAACCGGAAGCCTTCAATCCTCGTAAAACCGGCCCTTGAACGGGCTGCACTGCAGAAAGTTGTGAGTGAATTCGAGCCAAAAGTCAAGGATGAGCTGCAGAACTTGAGCTTGAGCGTGGATGGCTCCTCGTCGCTCTCCGAGTTTGTTGACAAGGTGACGCTGCCGGCAGTGGCCGACGTTGCCGCTATTGTCAATGAAATGGCACCAAAGGAACTGAAACTGGCCGATTCCGTGGCTCATCAGGCCCGAAGGCAGCTGTTTGAGGTTGCCCAACTGGGACTTAAACCACGGTTCGAAGCTGCTTTGGGCCGGTTGGAGGGGAAGGTGTTTGCGTACCTCAATGGTGTCGCTTCGATCGAGGAACCGGCCGTTTCCAAGCTCGTATTTGACGAATTCCAGCAGTACTTGAGTGACAAGCAGTTCTCGGTGCCTGAGAGTGTGGAAGAAGCCAGGCAGCAGTTCGCCGGTGGGGCCAAATACGTAGAAGAGAGTGTCATTGAGCTGCGGTCGAATGCAGAAGCGAGGCTACGGAAACTAAAAACTAAGGATGCAGCGGGTGTGCTGCACCTGGCAGTCACTTTGTACCACTCGCAGCACTTCTGCCCGCATGGATTCTTGAAGATCCGCGGGAAACTCGTGCCTAAAGTGCTGAAACTGTACGAGTTTCCCACCAGCTTTAATGAGTTGCGATCAACAATCTCTAAACCCAATGCTGAACTGGTTGAGAAGGTCAAAGGTGAGGTGAATCTATAATGTGGTTTTGGGACGCTCACTGTCCCATTTAGTGTATTCGAGGCCTTTTCGCTCGAATGCACGCAGAATAGTCTGCAGTTCTGATGCCTTGGGTAATTTTTTGAGCATTTCGCTTATGATTTCCTGGGTAGGCTGCTCCTCAGTTTGGGGCTCCGAAGTGAGGAACTGCTGGACCTGCTGCGCTTTGGCTCGTTTGAATGCTTCTAATGCTTTTGTTATGTCAAGTTCGGTGACTGTTGCCGACACACACCAATCCTCTTGGGGGGATTGTGGCGAGGGGTACTTCGTTCGTTCCACGACTTTTCCGTCCACGGTCTGCTCCAGTGATACCACAAACGCTTTGAAACCCGGTGGTGGAGTTTCTCCACTTAGAAGCGAGCCTTCGGTTCCTGGGGCGGCCATAACCAGCACCTTACCGGGGAATCCTGAGTGAATTACACAGTTGAGGTCCGGACAATCGGGGCTTAAAACGTTTTCTCGGAGGTGGTCGAGAATATCGCCCAAAAGATGCATACTCAGTTTGAACTCCGAGTCTGCAATGTTTGTGGCGATATCCAACCGTTGCTCGAGGTCGTACTGCCGCAAATCAGTCTCTGGAAGCCCAATTTCCTCCGTTTCGGGCCCATTGGCCTCTTTTTCTTCTAATTCATTTTCAAAAAGCAGCTGCACGGTGTGGAAGACTTTGTCAATTTCGGTTAGTGGCAGGTACTCGAACCCGAACAGTCTTCTCACGTTGTGGTAGGCCACGAAAATACCGTCCATTCGCCCAATGCGGGCTTGAAGTGAGTACTTGAAAAGTGCAGAACGCACGAGTTCATAGTATTCCCGCTCAAAGCTCTCGTACTGACCTCTTAACTTCACTATTTGGTAGTCCGAGCCGTCCTTTATTTGGGCATAGTCCACGTCGTGCCTGATTGCACAGCATGCCCGTGTTTTCAAATCGAACATTCCTGTTCCGGGTAGTCTGGGGTCATAGCAGTCGAGCTGAGACCGCATTAGAAACGGACCACAGCTTGTGTAGTTGTATGTGCTGCCTTGAGGCTCATCAACCGCAACTCCAGAGCCTTTGCTGTAGCCTTGGAACTCGGTACACCCAGTGGTGAGCATTATTTCCATTGCATGCCCCAGCAGCGTGAGAATTAACTCCGACGACTTTCCACTCGGCTGCGAGACCGCATAGACGTTTTCAAAGTCGGATTTTCTCAGTGTGAAGGCTACCGGGGCCCTTTGGGTGGCTGTAAAGGAGGTTTTTCGTCCTCCGAAGTACTTGGATGTGTTCAAAATTTGCGGAGGTCGCATGTGAGAGAGTGCATGGTGGAGTTGGATCAACACTCCGGTTAGACTGCTGGTGCTGCCCACGTACCGAAAGTTTGCCTCCTTGGCCAGTTTAGCCAGTTGAGAGTCGCGACCAGCTGGCACGTAAGGTGGCACTTTGGAGAAGTCGAAGTCAGCAATGGACATTATTTTTTCCAGTCGCGGGTCAAAATTATACACGTTGGTGCGAGGATCCTTCAAAAATGTCACTCCACTATTAAACAGAACTCTGTCGAGTTTGTTGGCCAGTTTTGGCACTGGAGGCTGACCGGACACCTCAAAAGGTTCGTATTTCAGACTGTTTGCATTGAGAGCCGAGAGTGCTCGCGGTACTGACTCGCTCGGCCTTTCGACCTTATTTTTCATTTTTTTAACGACCTTCTGCCATACCGGCTGGCCTAGCGAGACCTTTGAGAGAGATTTCACAACATCCAGGCTCGATTTTTCAACCATTTCGGTGTCTGGCCGGTGTACCCAACCCTTGATTGGAGGTTTCAGAAATAAATTTCAAAGTTGAATTACAGTATGTACAAATCTATTTAGTGGCATCAAAGCACCGCTTGCAAAGTTCATTCTCTGTTTCGGAATTGAACTTCCAGCATCGGGGGCATTTGTGACTGGCTGGTGGAACAATTGTGACTTGGTACCGGGAACGGTCAGCGGTGAATGACCAAGGAGAGTCTGGTGCCGGGTGGATGAAGACGTTCGAAACAATACAGAGCTGTTCGAGGAGCGGAGCATCGAGTTCCATACCTGTTTTCGGAGTAATGTAAACGTCACAGGCCAAAGACGACCCAACCTCCTTGCTGGCTCTGGCAGCTGCCATGGCCTCATTCACTGCATCCCGCACTTCCAGGTGAGCCTCAACTACCCCATCGTCTTCAACCAGCGGAATTGAGGGGTATTCTTGCATCAAAGGTGAAGTGCAGCCCCGGGTGATGAATTCGGGACTGGCATCCCACACCTCCTGGGTGAGGAGGGGCATTATAGGCGCCATCAAGCGGACATAGCAGCTTAGAATCTGGGCCAGAACAAACTGAACCGCCTCACGCGCTGGTGAATCGGATTTATCGGCGTACAGAACGTCCTTGACTGCGTCGAAGTAGACTGCCGACAGCTCAGTGCTCATGTGAGACTGCACGAGTTTCACCACGTTCTGAAAGTTCTGTGTTTCGTAGTGAGCTCTGCACTGCTCGCTCAGCTGCCTCAATTTCACCAGTGTAAACTTGTCCAGCTTGCTTAGCTGGGGTTCAGCCGTAGTTAGGCTATCCCCGAGGTTACCCAGCAGGTACTTAAAAGTGAGTCTGAACTTCTTGACCATAGAGGCGACCTGGTACGTTGCTGTGTCGTTCAAACTGACATCCGAGGTGAAATCGCTCTGGGCCATGAGCAGCCGGAGGCCATCGATTCCCAGCTTGGCAACCAGCTCTGCTGGCTTTACCACGTTTCCAAGCGACTTCGACATTTTTTGACGGTTAGCATCCAGCACAAACCCATGGGTGACCAGTCGCTTGAATGGAGCAGTCGGCTTCCCCTTAACGGCCACATGGGTCAGCAAACTCGACTGGAACCACCCCCGGTGCTGGTCGGAGCCCTCGAGGTAGATGTCAGCCGGTCCGCTAAGCATGGTCCACGAGGATCCGCTGTCGAGCCACACGTCCAAGGTATCTGTTCCCTTTGAAAGCGTAGTTTTCAGGTGCTGGTGGCTGTCTGGAAGCCACCTTGACACATCGCTTTCAAGCTCAAACCAAGCATCCGGACCCAACTCGGCCATCTTTGCAATTATAAAGTCCACCACTTCCGTCTCAAGCAGCGGTTCTCCGTTCTCATCGTACATTACCGGGATGGGCACCCCCCATGGACGCTGTCGACTGATACACCAGTCGGTTCTAGAGGCCACAAAAGCTCTTAAGCGGTGCTCACCGCCAGATGGCCGGAACTCCACCGTGTCCAAAGCCTTTAATGCCATTTCGCGGACCTCGTGGCCCAAATCAATAAAGAACTGTGGGGTGGCTCGGACCATCACCGGAGTCTTGGTCCTCCAATCCAGTGGCACCGAGTGCTGTATTTTGTGTTTGTGCAGGACGTGAGCACCAAGTTTGTTTATTACTGCGGAGGTACCTTCCTTGCGAGCGTCGAGCCCCTCTAACCCCCCAATGCCTACATCAGCGGTATACCTCCCTTTGCCATCCACAGGCGACACCGTTCGGAGCTGGTTGAGCTGTCCAGCCACAAAATCCTCCTTTCCATGGCCTGGGGCGGTGTGTACGAGCCCAGTTCCGCTTGAGCTGGTTACATGGTCGGCATGGATGACCGGGAAGTCCTGGTTGCGGAGCGGACAGGTATACTGCATCCCCACCAGCTCGTTCCCGCTAAAAGGTCCCCTTTTCACAGTCAATTCCTCGTTTAAGAGGCCTTTGAGCTGGTCAACAAGGTCACTGGCCACCACAAGCGGACCATGGCTACTCTGCACTATGCAGTACATGACGTCCCTGTTCACTGCCACAGCCTGGTTAGCCGGAAGAGTCCATGGGGTGGTCGTCCACACTGCCAACTTTAAATCCGAGTTTTTCACGTTGTAGGTGAAGTAGATTGCCTCGTCTTCCTGGGTTCCGTACTCCAGTTCGCTCTCGGCAAGTGCGGTTCCGCTCTCTACCGACCACCACACTGGTTTCCGCTGGCGGAAAATCAGTCCCCGGTTCAGCAAATTCGCAAACACCTGCAGTTCTCTCGCCACGTAGTCGGCAGTTAGCGTTAAGTAGGTTCCGTGGTCCCAGTCGGCCATCACAGCAAACTCTCGAAATTCGCGTTTTTGGTGGTCAACCATAGTCAATGCGAGCTCTTTGGCCAAAGTACGTCGGCCCAGCATAGTTCTGCGGTCCGCAGCTTTGTTCTTTTTAGACTTGAGCGCAGCGTGCTCGATTGGCAGCCCGTGGCAGTCCCAACCCGGCACGAACTCCACCCGGAACCCATTGAGAACATTAAACCTGCACACAATATCCTTCAAAATCTTATTTAGAGCGTGTCCAACGTGTAAATCTCCGTTTGCGTAGGGTGGACCGTCGTGGAGCACACGGGTGGGGCGGGTGTGCTGCTGGGATTGCCACGCAAACAATTCAGTGGTCACCTTGGGCAGATTCTGCCCAATCAGCTTCGCATTAGACCGGTTTGCAAGCTTCGAGGCTGGCAAATGCAGCGTGTGCGACCAGCTCATAGTGCTCGGTGCTGATTTGTCATCTGAAAAATTCCCATGCAGAGTGCACAGCAGGCAGTGCGGCAGGCAGTGCGGCAGACCGTCAAGCCGCTGTCATCGAGGAAAACCTACCTTGTCGACACATATAGTCACCTCTTACGGTCTAACTCGGTGGTGCTCGCCCTCCATAACTCCACCCTTCTGCTCAACGAGGACCGAGCAGTGAGGAATGAGCTGCAGAAGGCCGGTGCCCAGCTGACGGTTGTACGCTCAAACCTGATGAAAGTTGCCCTTAGAGGCATGAACTCGCCTGATCCGGCCGCCCATAAGCCTCAGCGAGGCGACAAACCCCACCCTCTGGCTCCACTGTTCAACGGCCCGTCAGCTGTGATCACCATCAAGGAAATGGATCCTGCCACCGTAGACCGAGTTGTTCAAATTGTAGATAAGTCCCAGAACAAGCTTGTTTTACTGGGTGGACAGGTACGTGGCATAGACGCGGCCGTGTTCCGCAAAGACATTGATCTGCTTCGCAAACTGCCGACTCTGCCGGAGCTGCAGGCCCAGCTTGCCGGTGTTCTTACTGTTTTGGGTGGTGCCGGTCTCACCCAGACGCTTGAGGCCTCCCAGAGCCAGCTTGTACTTGCGTTGAAGCAGCATGCAGCCAAATAAATAGATAAACTGTCGGTGAGACAAGCTTCTCTAGTACATTGTATATACATCCACTTGCTTGATTTAACCGAAGAGCTCGCAGGACAATAATTGCTATCTAGGGGTCGAAAAGCTACTAGCAAGGTTCCAAAGGCTTTCACGTCAATTAATTTCTATTAAACACTACCTACTAAAAATGGCTCTTCTTGATCCAGGAGCCGTTCCTCGAGCGGAATGCTCAGTTTTGGGCTCCGGATTTGTTAATTTCAGGCTGTCTTGACTGTATATAATGCCATCCATCAAAGATATGCTTCGAATTCACTCCGAATAACTACGTGTTGTAATGATATATCCAAATTTCAATCTCGTGGGTTGTACAAATGTAGCTGTTCTACAGTATTGACTCATTTTATAACGAAAAATATTCCCAGATAATAGCCACAAGCAAGGGTCCAAATAAGAATGGCACCATATATGAATATATTCCATCCAGAATCTCGTGTTCATCGTATAATTTGGGCTCGTTGCAGGTGCACTTCTTATATTTCGTGATAGGTCGTTGTTTTTCCATTTTAGATCTAATTTTAGAATTGTGAGTGTGGGCTACTTGTTAATAGATGACGAACTGCTCTTTATACGGCATTGATGAATAGTTATACTTTTTGTAAACCAATTTCTTTATACTTAATGTCAAACAATAAGGTAATGGCAAGGTATAAAATTATCTTTAGGTATTTAATGTAAATAAAATTTTTGTCCTTCCCGAATTTAGTCTATTAATTGGCTTGCCTAACCTTTGAGATCGCAGTTATTAAGGTTGGGTGTGCTCTTTTTGTTGTACCTTTTTCTCCAATTTCCAAACACCGGCCTGTAATACAAGGGTAATCATAAGCAGCACCATACAGAAACAAAAATACTTCAACGGGTTACCACGATACTTTTTACGAGTTTCATTGTTTTCCTTGGAACTGGCGCTTTCATTCTTGCAATCTGTGGATGGGGATCCCATTTTCAATTTTGCTTGTATATTATTACAAT
This sequence comes from Starmerella vitae, assembly GCA_030584925.1. NCBI lineage: Eukaryota > Fungi > Ascomycota > Dipodascomycetes > Dipodascales > Trichomonascaceae > Starmerella > Starmerella vitae. The sequence goes on along the minus strand of JAJMCB010000041.1, from coordinate 6,890 downwards.
GAGACTAATTTTTGCGTCTATATACATCACCTGTTTAAAGTTATCGTTAAATGTCAATGAACTCTCCTTAGTGTTAGAGCATACCTACTATTTCCTACACCGAGTAAATATACATTTAAACATTTAAACTCTAGTAAATCAACTTTGAATTGATTATTTTACGCATGTCATTGCTCCTGCAGTTTCAATTGACTCCATGAAAGCATCAATGAAGTGAAAGAAAATTACCATATTTAAAGCCTAACACATACTTATATATAGCATATCTGCAGCTATTACTTGAGTTGGATAGCTATTAATTCATTCTTAATTGACCAAATAGAAAAAGGAAAGATTCTATATATCAAGTGCGAAAACTGGTAATTCTGTACCAAATGCTAGAATAGTTCGTTATATTGCGAACATGCTCAAAGTAAGAGATTTGAAATGTGGATAAAACTCTAGAAATTTCTACTAATGAAGCTGAAACAATATCCCGTTAGAAAAACCCATTCCTTTTCAACTGGAGAAGAATCGTATTTTTTGCTGACATCATTTTAAGCGCTTTTCCAAATCTGCGATAGTGTATTTAAGATAGAAAAGATATTGAGACCATATAGCGAGAAATATCGCGAAAGCAACTCGATAATCGATATCCACCGACCTAAAACCAAAAATGGAGGCTTTCACCTTCCTGTCGCTATCGGAGTCTTTCTTCTCGCCCTTAATATCGACACCTTGAAGTTGTTTTGTAGAATCATCCATCCCACCCTTGGAACTGGTGCGTCCATGTGTGACTTTAGCATTTCGATCTTCTACCATGTTCTCTTATAATGCGGAACGAATAGCATATTATAAGTAAAATGGTTTAAGCTTCAGTCTATATAAAGTCAAGGAACTGGTTTAAGGTTAGATTTAAAATGCCAACTAACCGTTCGTCATGTGCAATAAAGTCATATCCTTCTATCCGACAGAGCCAATTATCCAAATAAATTTTATAAAAGTATCGGTGTTTCAACAGCGTGGGGCTCGTGGAAAACCCGATGTTGTGGCGTGAAAGCTTGCAGCATGCGTTATCAATCGCCACCTACTCAAGGGTACTGCACTAAAACAACCACACCCCAAACTCAAAAAGAACCTGCTGTTCTTGCTTTTTTTTTGGACTGCAAACAAGTAAGGAACTCCATTGATGGCCCCAATGAATCCATACACATATCTAGACATCTTTCCAATGCATACAAGTGTATCAGTACTGACTCATTTTATTGGTTGTAAGTCAGCCAGGAAGACACACTAAAACTAGGTTAGGCAAATCGGGACAAAATTCAACGCAGGAACAAGTATTTCTCACTATCACCATACCCTGAGAACAACATTCCATAAATGGGTTAGGCAAATCGGGACAATATCCAACACGGGACAAGTATTTCACTGACATCCTAAACCTGTAACAACAACATTCCATTAGATCCATTCCGATAGAAATATTGGTTACGAAATCAACGGTGATTTGATGCCCCTAACTACTATAAACTGAGACCAAAGGCATATGAGCAGCATGGAGCTGAAATGGAGTTATTTGATCCATGTATAGGGTCGGTCACCAACCTTCAAGATTTTTCGTTGCCTTGTGACGGACTCATATGACCAATAAAGTATCTGAAAGGGAGTTGGCACGCTTTAGTGGTGCTAAATGAGATCCGAAGAGGGAGTTGGCACGTTTTAGTGGTGCTAAATGAGGTCCGAAAAGGGAGTTGGCACGTTTTAGCGATGCAAACATGCTCATGTAGCCCAAAAAAGGAAGTTGACACGTTTTAGTGGTGCTAAATGAGGTCCCAAGAGGAGTGGGTACGTTTTAAGATGTTAAATGAGGTCCTAAATGGAAGCTGGCACGTTTTAGTGGTGCTAAATGAGTCCGAAAAGGGAGTTGGCACCTTTTAGCGATGCAAACATGCTCATGTAGCCCAAAAAAGGAAGTTGGCACGTTTTAGTGGTGCTAAATGAGGTCCGAAAAGGGAGTTGACACGTTTTAGTGGTGCCAAATGAGGTCCGAAGAGGGAGTTGGCACGTTTGAGCTATGCAAATAGCTGCAGTTGGCGATTGATTTTGCTGAATGGCGAAATTATTACAACTAAAAGCTAAAACTACTTTCTAAAATAGCAGAGACCTCCTAAGTGTAGGTGAGCAATAGCAATTGATAATGCATGCTGCAAGGTTTCACGCCACAACATCGGGGTTTCCATGAGCACCGTACTGTTGATGTGCAATGTTCAAATCATGCTGCCTCAATGATTCTGATCTAATGTCGTCTGATTTCGATAGCTAATGGACTTTGGTGGTATAAATAGGTTCATCCCTTACCTTGGGGGTTTGTTTATACCTGCTCTCATCCCCCCACACTACCAAAATGGCCAATTTATCGAATCTTCTTGTAATTCTCTCGCATTCGACTGCATCATTCACCAGTGAATTTGCAAAAGGCCTTACGGAGGTATATTGCCAACAGCCTGTTAATCCCGACACCGGACTGGTGCACCAGAAAGCCGAGTGTGCCATTTTATACGGCATTTATGGTGGCTCCATCTTGACTATGAAGCTAATTGAGGAGTATTGCCCCTCTTTTGCAGATGGATGGAACTTCTCCGGTGATAACGAGAACAAAGCTGTGACCCCCACGAAGCCCACGGAGCCCACGGAGCCCACGGAGGAATTCATTCCCCGTCCGCTCAACAAGCCCGGAGCCAGCAGCAGCATCTTCAACAGTACGGAAGACACCTCCCCGTTTGCTGGCCAGTCTGACGACACCCCTTCTGTTGTCGTCATCGCACTCAACGAGCAGCTTGGAGCTGTGGTCAACAGCACGGAAAATATCAATTAATGTGCTGAGTATTCCACTGTTAACTAGCCCCGCAAACCCGGAATTGTGGCCAACAGCACTTCAATGGAGTGCTGTAGTGGACACTCCTTAACGGAGCTGTTGGGCTAATGTCACTAACTCCAACCCAAGAAGTCAGTATAAGTATTTATTAAATGTAGTTAAAGTTCAATTAAACACACGGAAGCCATCGCAAATGCTCTCTATGATGATAAGCAAGCTTTGTATATGGAGTAAATATACATCACATTCAATGTAAACTAAACTATGTAGATATCACTAACTTGTCGTCAACCACAGAAACCTTGACGGTATCGCCATTGCGGATCTCTCCCAGGAGCATTTTCTGCGAGAGAGGCTTAAGTAGCTCCTTTTGAATAAGCCGATTGAGTGGACGAGCCCCGTAAAGCCGGTCATATCCGTGCTCAGCGAACCAGTCACCGGTTTGAGGGGAGAAGTCGAACTTAATCTGGCGTGAGGAAACACGCTCGGCCACCTCGGCCAGCCTGAGGTCCACGATGTGTCGCAAGGAGGCCTTAGATAGCCGGTTAAACACCACAATGTCGTCCAAGCGGTTGATGAACTCCGGTGGGTACTGGAGCTGCAGCTGCTCGACCACCAACTTGCGGACTTTTTCGGTGATTTTTCCCGAGTCCGACGCCTCATTGTCGGCAGCAAGGATTTCCTGGCCAATATTCGACGTCATGACGATGATTGTGTTCTTGAAGTCGACGTGCCGTCCCTGTCCATCAGTGAGAGTTCCCTCGTCGAGAACCTGCAACAGAAGCTTAGAAATGTCCTTGTGGGCCTTCTCAAGTTCGTCGAAAAGCACAACAGCGTATGGTTTGCGGCGAACGGCCTCAGTAAGCTCACCACTCTCCTCGTACCCGACATAACCCGGTGGGGCACCAATGAGGCGGGCCAGCGAGTGTTTTTCCTGGAACTCAGACATGTCGAACCTAATAATCGAGCGCTCGTCATCAAATAGGAAGTTGGCCAGAGCCTTGGTAAGCTCGGTCTTACCCGTACCAGTGGGTCCCAGAAACATGAACGAGCCCACAGGTCGTTTTTCGTTAGTGAGACCAGCTCTCTGCATCTGAACTGCCTGAGTAACAGAATCAATGGCTTCCTCCTGTCCAATGACCCGGGCATTCAACGCCTCACTCATCTTCAGAATCTTGTCCTTCTCACCCTGGAGCAGTGAGTTCGTGGGAATTCCCGTCATACGGGCCACCACGCGAGCAATGTCATCGCTGGTTACCGAATCGTGCAGCATTTTGTTGCCATCACTGGTTGCGGCAGGTAGTTTCGCCTCGAGTTCGGGGATGACGGAGTACTGCAGACGTGAGGCATTGGCGAAATCGCTTTCCTGACGAGCAATGTCAAGGTCTGTTTTGGCCTGTTCGAGCTCCTCTTTGGCTTGCTTAGCCTTGTTGATCTCGTCGCGCTCCTTTTGCCAAACCTCGTTGAGCCGCTTAGCCTCGTCCTGCTTGTCTTTGAGCTTCTGCTCGATCACAGACTTCCGGTCCAGCGAAACAGGGTCATCTTCCTTCTTCAAAGATTCCAATTCGATCTGCAGAGTGGCTACCGTGTGGTCAATGGCCTCCAAGGCGTCCGGTTTGGACTCGTGCTGCAGCCTGAGGGCCGAGCATGCTTCGTCCACTAGATCAATGGCCTTGTCGGGCAAGAACCGGTCGGTAATGTACCGGTTGGAGTACACAGCCGCAGTTACCAGTGCCTGGTCGGTGATTCGCACACCGTGGTGGACTTCGTAGCGGTCTTTTAGTCCACGCAGAATCGAAATGGCATTCTCAACGCTGGGCTCGTTCACAAACACGGGTTGGAACCGGCGAGCAAGAGCTGCATCCTTTTCAATGTACTTTCGGTACTCATCGAGCGTTGTAGCACCGCAGCACTGCAGTTTCCCACGGGCCAGCGCGGGTTTAATGAGGTTAGAGGCGTCAACGCTTCCTTCGGACTTTCCAAGACCCAGTAGAATATGAAGCTCGTCAATGAACAGGATGATGTTTCCTTGCTCCTTGTCGACTTCGTCAAGCACAGACTTCAGCCTCTCCTCGAATTCTCCGCGGAACTTCGCTCCACTGATCAAAGCTCCCAAATCGAGGCTGATTACCTTCTTGTTCCGCATAGATTCGGGTACCAGCCCACGAGCAATCTGTTGGGAAAGACCTTCCATGATAGCAGTCTTACCGGTTCCGGCTTTTCCTATCAGACTTGGGTTGTTTTTCGTTCTTCGGCTTAAAATCTGAATGGTCCGCTTAATCTCGTCGTCTCGACCAATTACGGGGTCCAGTTTGCCTTCCTTCGCAAGTTGAGTCAGATCGGTTCCGTATTTGGCCAGTGCAGACTGCTCTGCTTCGGGCTGTTGCTGGTTCATGTTCATTTTGAACTGCCTGAATTGGGGCGTACTGTGGAATGCCCGAGAGGGGGCAACAGGGCGTACATTTAGAGCGTATAATGTACGTGCAGCGTTCAAGTTAGATGCAATTGCTGCCCTACGTAAAGCGGGTACTACTCTGTATCTTTTCAGCATGTGTGGATTGACTGATTCAACGACTTTTATATAAGATCTCTAATGAAGTGCAGGTACCTTACCCTATTTTCCAGAACCACCGAGAACACACCACAGCTTAAATGGATGGTGTAGAACTACAGCACAGTGCACTAGTGCTTTAGTGTGATTTTACTGGGTGGCAATATTGCATCGGTTTAACGATTAAATATGCTGAAAAAATTGTTTCTTTTTGTGGCCGTTATTTACTAAATTGTGATTACGCATAACGTGGACTGGAAACTAGGAACAAAAAAGTCCCATATATGAACATATCACTGGTTTTCTAAGAGCAGTACATGTGAGACACTGTTACTTTTATAAAATAGACAATTGACTGTGTCGGATAGTCGAATAGAAAGATATGGCTTATGTTGGACATGAAGAACGGAATCTTAAATAAATTAACCTTAAACTGGTTTCCTACCCTTATATAAAAGTTTGAAACTCTAACCATTTTACTTATAATTATAAGCCTTGCACTCTATTAACTAAAGCGAACATGATAGAAGACCGAAAAGCTGAATGCGCGCAAGAAAGCACCCCTTCAAAGGAAGAGAAGGGATCTACTGAGGAAATGCCCCAGGAGATCTGCAAAGTGTGTAATCCCAGCCTTTTAACTGCGTTACATACGTATTTACGCGATGGTGGTCCCCTTATTTTGCTTCATATCTTTACTTGGATAATGCTCATCTTTATTTATATATTGAGCAAATGGAGCTTGGAAACAAAGTGACCATATCCATGAATTTCGGTGTCTAATTGACCATTCGAAGCCCGGAAAACTAATTATTACTCATTAATTTTGTCAATTTGTTAATATTTTGGTTGTTAATGCAAAAATATTAATAACAAGTAACATATACTCTATACTCTAATAACCCTGACGGCTGCTATGACCTTAAATAAACCTTTAAATACAGTTATCATTACAAATCGTACACTTTTTTTAATTTTTTAAGCTCTATATATTGAAACTTCGGCCTTTAGTCTTAAAACAACAAGCCATTTATCCACATTTTTAAACAAAAGCGAAAATGGACGGATACCGATCTATCAAGGACAAGAAGGAAAGCTTGATGTGCCAAATGTATTAATGAAACACCCCATTCCGAGAAAAATATTGAATACCCAGAAGAATACGTGATTAATCCCTATAAGTGGCTGCTTTGGACTTTAATACTGTTCTTGGTACCTCTCTGTGTGGGAACCATGGAACTTATACCCCATTCCCAATGAATTCCAGTCAATTGTGCCTAGCTATTCTACCTCCACAAGCAGCAAAAAGCCACCTCCGTTATCACATAGGTGATCAAGGACTTCAAGGCCTGGTTTGTGCAGATAGTACTCCACGAACTAGAGGGGGCATACGAAAATACAGCCACATCTTCTCATTCGGTCCAAAAAAGAGTGGTAGATCTCAATATCTTTGGGAGAGGATGTGTGATTAATTACCAATTGTTT
>JAJMCB010000040.1:0-20594 GCA_030584925.1 Starmerella vitae | reverse complement strand
TAATTTTCAGTCGCGGCCCTTCCTCTACAGGCTTTTGATAGCTGATCTTGAAATATTAAACTCTGCTAGCCGATGACTAATACATATTTTTTTGGAATGTATCACGTTATGAGATCCTCATTTTCCTTTGAACGCAAGGCTCGGGGTCGCCATTATATAAAACACATCTAAACCAGTTAAGCTATTTTTTCCAGAGTATATTACCGAGAAAATCTTTGACCATATTGGTGGCATTTTTTCAAGTTGAACACAAACTATATTATTATTTGTGCTATACATTACATTATCACTGCAACATCGCTATATTTGAATAATCGAATTAAAGTAGTTATCATCCAAGAAATGGGAAAGAAACGAACGTTTGAAGGTGATATAGTCCACTAACTGGGTGTCATTTGTTTCTATGGTAGGACAATGATAGCTGCTCTCAAAGCTGTATTCAAACTCGCGACCTTCGTTTGGGCTGTCATCAAACATTGTCAATGGGTCCTCTGTGTATTTTACTCTGGTATTTAGAAAATTTATGTCACAAAGGTAATACTCGGGGTTGCAATTATCCTCTTTAACTATGTTTTCGTGAATAGCTGGAAAGAGAGTACGGTACATCTTTAAGCCAAACATGGTATCAGTTTTTAATAGTGACAGCGTTGTTATTAAGGACATTCTCTCCCTGTATTTCATGTTAAGTAATTCCCGGCTGAGAGTTTCCTTCATGAGTTTGCCTTGTAATACCATCACGACCACTTTAAGCAAAGCAACAAAAGATTTACTGACAGCCTCTGACATACCCAGGTACGCCACAAAATTCAAGTCCATTTCTTTGTAGATCCATAATGTACCACCAAAACCCTCAAAATTTAAGTCAGCACACATCTGCTCGCACTTTTGAGCGATTAGCGGTTTAGAATATTTGAACGCATAGGCCCACACATAAAATAGAAATTTCTTGTTTTCAGCTAAACAGCCTGTATTAATATCATTCTTTGATGTTAAGTGAAGATTAATCCATTCAGTTGTTATTTCTCTCACAAGCCCACTGGTAGTATAGTTTTTCTTTATATCGATTGTTCCTTCAAATACCTCTCCAGTTGTAATAGAAAAATCCATATTATAGACAATTCTTGGCACATCCAAATATTCATAGACGTCGACTATGTGCACGTTTAAATAATCATTATCCACATCACATTCAAGCGCGCCGTCCTCTGTGCCATATTCATTCCATTTTATACTCTCTTCATTCACGTTAGTAGTGAACACTGCGTTGCTCAGAATGTTATTCCTGTATTTACTAATGAGCGCTGGCTTTGCGTAATCATTATATCTTCCAGAGGTCACGTAGTTACAGTAGTAATTTAGTAGAGAGTTATCAGTTCCAATATTAGGATAGCATTCTGATTCTTCTAAAGAACAAAGGCGCGCGATATTGAGATGGCGGAGGGTATTCAGTTCAAAAATATCACAGATGTAACTCCCTGTTAAGTAAGGACCAATATAACCATGGCCTAACACTAAATTAGAGTTGTTGGTCTCTTCAATCTGTTGTCTCCTAAAATTTCTTTCACCCAACAATTGTTGGAATGCTCCAGAAAAACTCATTTAATCAATTCAGAGCGAAAATTATACACCACTATTTTATATTACTAATATGATTTATTTGCCTAAACATCAAAAGTGTCGGAGGCAAGATGCCATAGACTCTTAGGTAAGGCTACTACTTACCTTATATCAGCTAATATAAATGGGCTACTCTGTAGACCATTTCTATATAGGAACTTACTCTGTTTTTATCTCTAATATATCATTGTTATTGCTATCAGTATCCTTCAGCAAGAACTGATTGGTCAAGTCTTAGTAACTTATGGCAAATTACTTACGGCCTTTGACAAAAAGTATTACAGGGTGGCTGCTTGAAGCTGATATCAGGGGTTCAGCGTTAAATTGGCTTGAGCTGTAAGTAGCAAAAAAACTGCAGCACCTTCTGTTCTCGTATGATCTCCTCCCACTACAATACTTGGTAAGGCCCTCAGGTGCTTAAATAGGACTGATCGGACGGGAAGTCTTGTTTTCACCTGGGTATGGCCGCAGCTGTTATATTGATAAAAAGAAGGTATATTACATACATGTACATTTATTGATGACACGCTGCCTCCGACAGAAAGATGCATGCTCGACTGTTATAAGTATAAATGGTACAGCGGTGGATATTATCCTTAATTAGGTGTGTTTAATCTGACTTTACACAAATTATATGTAGAATTGGAGAGAAATGAGCAGTGCTATAACATGAGCCACAGAGTAACCCTTTTATGTGATATAAATAAGTTCAAATCTTGCTTACCACCTCGGCAGAAAGATTAGTCCAGTCAAGTACACGAAGAGCAATAACTACAATGAGAATTGCAGAAGGCAGAGACAGCACTAGATATCCCCAAAACAGCACACCAGCCATTTCAGCCTCAAACACGTTGTTCAGCTGACATATCTGTGAAAGTTGGATGGCCGGTGGGGAAGCTGTCAGTATAAACACTGCAACTAAGAAAGCAGGATCATCCAAAATGGAGATACCCAAATACCTCACTGAGAAAGCAATAAGTGGTAGCAAGAACAGACTAGGCAGAATCATGCGAGACACCAGACTTGCAAATACCATTTTCCCATAATTCGGAGACTTACGCTCGAATTCCTCCTCTTCCGGGGCTGGTGGAGCCAGATTCGAACCCAGAACGACAAGAATAAGGGGAACAGCTGTAGAACCACACTGCTTAATCCCCAAACCAACAGTTCTATTGATAAACCCACCATTTTCGCCATAGAGTAAGTTTTTAAGGGGTGTAATCGATGCAACAATAATCGCAGCAAGCATAGCCCACAAAGGTGGATTCATGAAGCTTTTGATTTCGCTGAAAACTTGTTTCAAAAACGGTGGACGGATACGACTTTGTCGGCTACTGTCCTCCCCAGACAAGTCATCAACGGCCGGTCCAGTTGTTTCAGGCAATCTTTCCGGAGCAAGCAGAGTGTTAAATCCCCAAGACCACCGCAGCATCTGTCCCAATTGCTGGAATATCAGCAAGTACAACAGGCCTCGACTAGCAACGTTATCTGCATTGTCTCCAGGAATATCAGGCCATTGAAGTGCAGGCAAACTGTATGCAATGTTCAAAAATAGCGAAACCGGTACGCTGTTCGAGTTACCGAATACAGCCATGGCAATGACAAAGTTTGTTTCTCGCTTGTTGAATTTGAACAATTTACTGCAGCCTCTGCCACACAGATAAGAAATCCCAGTGCTGATAACAAAGATTACAGGGATAATTGAGATATCTATTAATGCACTGACGCTCAATTGGGCTGCCATCTTTGAAAACACCAAGCACGGAGTAAAAACCATAACGTTCAGGTTGCTAATCATTCGCTGGGCGGTGCGATTCAGATATCCCTGACGACACGCCCAATAGCCTATCACACACACTACCACAGTTTGAAGTACTGCCTGCAGCGTCAACAATCCGATATCAGTATAGGACATACCATCGCTGGGATCGGGCATTGTTCCTGCTTGGTAAGCACGTTTGCCTCAATTTAATCTTTATTTATTACTTATTAGAGCTTTACAACGATCTTGGTGCCTCGGACACCGTCTCGACTCAATTTCAGAGCCTCGCTAATGTTTTCCAAACCATTTACTAATTTAATTGGCAAAGACTTGATCTGATTCTTCGCCAATTGGCTGTTGATGCCACTAACGATTTCGGGTGCCCGCTTGATCGTCGCCGATTCGTCAGGAATCCGGGCAGTTCCGAATTTCTTGTGCTCCTGCATCAGGAAAAAGTAGATTGGGTACTCAATCTTGACATGTGGCTTTGCAGTGGCCAGCTTTGGGTCGATGGTGTAGGTCGAAAGCACAAACTGGACAACTCCTACATCGTTGATGGCATTGTAGATCTCAGGAACTTCAGGACCCTTGGAAATTGCATCAAAAGTGAACACAATGTTGTTGTTTGACAGCTCCTTTGCCTTTTCAGGCCACTGGCTGTCATTGCGGTCCAACCAGTGTACATTGTCAAGGCTGTTTGTGACTTCAGGAAGCTTACCAGAGACTCCAATGACATGATAACCAATGTTACGTGCGAATTGAGCGGCAGAAAAGCCCACAGCACTTGTCACTCCGTAGATCAGGCACCACTCGTCCTTGCCCTTAGGGTGGTGTTTCTCAAAAGCCAAAGCAACCGTGTCAAGCACCAAACCAATTGATGCAGCCTGTTCGAACGTTGTGGGAACCGCAGGCTTACTCAATTCGCTTGGTGTTGCTTCCTTGAGTTTGTGGGGAAACTTGAAAAGCAAGTGCTCGTCTACAGTCAGCAACGGAGTAAACGCACCGTTTTCAGTGCTGTCAACGTCTCCACCACCTACTCCACCAGCAACGGTATCACCGATCTTCACTGAGGTGACATTAGGGCCAACCTCGACTACCACACCAGCGAAATCGTTGCCCTGTCCTGCACCATCGGCAAGCTTGTTATCAGTAGTCATCCAATCAATTGGGTTAATACTGACACTATGGACATCCACGCGGACTTCATTCTCCTTTAAATCTCGCTTGGGGATAGTCCAAGGCACCAATTGGCCCTTCTGTGCTACGTAGAGTGTTCGTTCCATTTGAATTATTGCCAGTATACTTGGGTGGGGTTTATATATGGGGTTGTGCTTAATAATAATTACCAAGCATGTGCCTTTTGAATCAAGTAATCATTACCAATTATGAAAACAAGGCAGCAATTAGCGAATCAATATAATTATTTAGATTATTTCTTGTTCTTCTTCTCCACCTTGAGCTCCTTGGTGAAGGGCAAGAAGTCAGGCTCACCAGGGATGTATCTACGCAGCACCTCGGGCACCTTGAATCCATCCTCAGTCTGGTAGTTTTCGAGAATGCAGCAGAGAGCACGCTCAGTGGCACAAAGAGTCGAGTTCAAGCAGTGAACATAAGTCTTGGTACGCTCGTTCATCTTCTTCATACCACAGCGAATCTCAAGGTTACGCGATTGGTAGTCAGTGCAGTTCGAGCACGAAACCAGCTCCTTGAACTCTTGCTGGAAGGGGAACCAGGCCTCGAGGTCGTATTTCTTAGCCGCAGCATTGTTCAATTCACCGCTAACAATGCCAACGACACGGTAGGGAATGCCTAAACTCTGGTAGAACTTTTCACTCAAGTCAATCATGCGGTCGAACTCCTGCCACGAGTTCTCGGGCTCAGTAAGGCAGAACTGCTCAATCTTCTGGAACTCATGCACACGGAAAATTCCCCATGCATCTTTTCCGTGGCTACCGGCCTCACGCCTGAAGCAGGACGAGTAACCGGCGTAACGGACCGGAAGCTGCTCCTGAGGCTTCTCGAACCACTCATTCGAGTGGAAGGCGCTGATTGGCTGCTCAGAGGTTGCAATGAGGTACTTCTCGTCCTTTCCGTCCATGACTTTGTACAGTTCCTCGTCGAACTGCGACAATTGGGCAGTGCGGGCCATGACGTCCTTGTTGAGCATAACTGGGGCCTGGAGAGCAGTGTAACCATTCTTGACAAGGAAATCAAGACCGTACTGAATTAAAGCGTTGTTCAAAAACACTCCATATTGCTTCAGGAAGTATCCACGGTGGCCAACAAGCTTCTGTCCACGCTCAGCATCGAAACCATCGAGTCTAGTGAGAACCTCATCGTGGGAAAGGTTCGGTTTCTGTTGGTTGGGCTCACCCCAGGTACGAACAAGCTCGTTGTTGGCCTCGTCGTTGCTAACAACCACGGACTCGTGCACAATATTGCCCACAAGGTTCACTTTGGCACGAAGTTGCTGGTCTGCAGCCTGTTCCTGCTCGATAATCTTGGCTTTTTGGGCAAGAAGTTCGTCTTTCTTCTTAAGGAGCTCACTGGCATCCTCTTTGGCTTTGAACTTAAGGCCAATATCTTTCTGGACTTTGTTCTGAGCTTTGTTTATCTCGTCAAGGTCAAAGCGGAGAGCAACCCAGGCACGGTACTCATTAATGATCTCGTCAACAATTTCAACACTGTCACCACGAGCCTTCTGACTCTTGCGAATAGCCTCGGGGTTACCGCCTTTCTCTTCAATGAACTGGTACACGTCCAACATTTTGGGTGTGAATTACTAATGAAAAAAATTCATCAAATAGTCAACGTCAAAGTCAAAGTCAAAGTCGAATTCCAGTGGGGGGAAAAAGTCATAACAAGAAATAGTCATAGAAAAGGGGGAGAGCGAAGGGAGAAAAAACCGTAAACAGCAACTAGTCAATAATTATTTGTAGTAACACTCATATATACCTCAATGAACAATTACAACGCTATTTATGTACCCAGCAATCACATTGAGCTCTGCTTATAACCTAAAACGTCCTAAAAGCTGTACTTCACTGTGAAATTTCTCGTATTTCGTGTGGTTATTTGAGCAAATCGACTCAGGATTTTTTTACCCGAAGGCAAGGGTATAAAGTGATGACTGCATATGAGCCAGGGCACCCTAAGTCCCAATCAAAATGTATAAAATTCAGCCCTTTCCCCCCCTTTAGAAATACATTAACCAGTCGTTTATACAGAATCCAACCGCCTTCAATACAGTAAGGCGATATAGACGTACCGAGATCAGTACACTAACTCACAAAAAGAGCATTGTGACGTGTACCAACCGAGTGAGGAGTTAGTTAACAACAGATTAACATCCTCATCCTAAACCAGTAAAACTACTCCCTAAGAAGCGTGTCTAACCCGGCAGAATTTAAGTTTCCCTTCCCTCTTACAGCTCCTTTAGATCAGGACCTGTCAAACTTATTTTCTGAAAGCAAAGGCTTAGACATTAACGCAACTTCTAACAGTTTTTTCGAATTACAACCATGCAAAGTAGCCAATTCGATAAGGCCCGCTTCGGCGGTAAATCCTAGACAACAACAAAATCAATATGACGAGTTGGAAGCCTGTTTATTCTCAGCACTCGACTCAAATTCTTCTCCGGAACCCTTTCCAGTACCTCCCCTCGACTACTCCCCAGGAAGCAGCAGCGTTTCGCTGTCATCGACAAACGTCTCGCCTCAATCGGCCAACGATTCGTTCATGGACGAATTCACTCCGTTTGTGGCCGATGACACTTTGATAGACGAATTCATGCAAATCAACCAATTCCATGAAAATGAGGGATGCTCCATTTTCTCAGGAATCTTTGACGAGGCAGCAGCTCACACCCCTGAAGGTCTCTATGAGCCTCAGCCAGTTGTTCAAACGCCCCAACCAGAGGTGTTTCAACCACTACAGCAGCAGCTGCCACCTTCCTACTCTCCTCAAACAGTCTATACACCACCCCTTGTACCCCACATCCAAATAATGGAAGGACGTGTGGCCAAGCGTACGAACCCCAAGACCATTGAACGTCGCAAGCGTAACACTGAGGCGGCTCGAAGGTCTCGGAAACGTACCAAGGACCGAATTGAGGAACTCGAGGAGATAGTACAGAAACTGCAGAAGGAGAACGAATCCCTGAAACAGGTTTGAGATAAATTAATTTCCACATTATGTCCATAGTAGTTAATAATTTTCTAAATAATTTTCACTCAACGGAAAAAAAAATTGGGGCAGATTGATCACCCTTCACCGATACACGGTTTCCCCTCTTAGCAACAATGATGTGTGTGTGTGTGTGGGGGTGCTGCACCATGACGATTATGGGTGTGGGTAAGGCAGCTAATTAGCGTGCAGACACCCCCGCTCCACCCGTCAACACCCCAACGAATCAATGGAGAGCTATTTTTGAATGATTTTTTACACCTCATAATCATTTATAAATCATTAATCAAACGCAAATTCTAATTGTGATTTTGAAACAGTTGAGAGGGCACTGTTTCTGCTTTCAGATAAGTGTTGTTGGATAGCTGATATGGTAGTGGTGCACATATGGGTGAGGGGAAGCACCCCGCCTCGATAACTTAATTTCAGGGCGTCGACCACATATATATACGCATATGTTACCTTAGTCCTGAAAAAGATCCATTAATAATCTAATGAATGCATTAACTTCTTCCCACAGTAGTGGCTCAGGCACGGTGCTGCTTGGGTCATTGACCCCCCTGGCTGCCAAAGCCGAAGGCTATAAGGGCGTCCCCTACGTTGGAACTGGAATCATTGAAGTTGTTCGATGGGCCAAAAAGAATCACTTACTTACCAAAGACACACTAGCAGCGATTATACCCGAGCTCCCAGGCCTTTTTGGCGGGTACCCTCAGGACAAAGGAACCGAGATCGGCCCAGACGGGTTGTTCATTGCATGCTTTGCCATTCTCATGATCGCAAACCTGGGTATGCTGGTACGAAACATGATGAGAAAGCACAATTTTTACCTTCAGTTAGGATTTGCCTTTTTTTGCTGCATGAAGGTTGTCGGGTACGCTTGTCGAATTGCCTGGGCTAAAGACCAATCCAACATCCCACTGGGAGTTTGCTCGGTAGTTTTCATCCAGGTTGCTCAATTCGTCCTATTGTGCCAGAATTTAGTACTGGCACACCGTGTGTTTACGTGGAGACACCCTCAGACCGGCTACCACTGGACTATTGTTTGGAGCATCAACATCTTGTACCCTGTGGTGAGTGCCATTATGGTGATGGCAATTATTGGACAGTCACTCCCCTATCTCTATTTCTTAAGCGAACACCACTATAACATCTGTATGAACGTCATGAAGGCCAGTGCGGTGCTGAATTTGGTTTACTCGACGCTTCCTTTCCAGCTTATTTTCCTAGCCTACTTTATCAAACCAGGCACAATTCTCAAGCTGCCTAAGGTCTTTAATAAGGAGACTCAGACCGTTGAGAAGGTTATGCCTGCTGTTTACCAGGCCACCTGGATCAAATCTGCCCACCTGTTCTATTACCCAGAGCACAACGCCCAGATGGAACTGTACAAAGGAGAACCTTTGGACGATGCCGTCCGCATTATCCCTTCTCGTGAGCCTCCTAAAGTTGAGCACCGACGCATCCACGAGGGTGAGACCATGCACCCGCTCTCACCCCATTTCCATTGGGCAATGGTAACAGTCATTGTGAGCTCATTTACACTGATGATGAACACCTGCTTTAGAGTTGCTGCCTGCTTCCATACCTCTCCCTACGCCACGCTAATTGGAACTAGTATTTGGAAGGTGAACTTTTGGCCACACCATCCTTATGTGATGCATATATTCTACGGAGCCACCGAAGTTGCAGTGCTGGCATTCCTCTTGCTTATGCGAATTGACCTCCGATTCTACATCCCTGACACCGTGAGGGAGGCTAAGAACATGTCCGATCGTCACACACTTTCAGCACAAGAAAATCCAGTTACGTGGGCCGGTGACTTGGTCGATAAAAACTCAATTACATATACCCATGATTCAGGATCTGCATGATTGAGTAGCCTCCTTATATAGATAGATTCATAATTAACCTGCATTTCGAGCAACACTATTTAAACTGATGTAACTGATGTGTAACCGATGAAACTGATATATTAGGGTGTGCAGATTGGCAAAACAGGAGTATTGCTTGCTATAGCGAAAGATGTATTTAGATTTAGGCTAATTACCGATATGTAAATTATAATTAAAATTCTTACCATTTGGGTGTTCCCTGAAAAAACTGCAGGGTAAAACTACCGGGTGACCGATTGAGTTGTGCTAATGTAATTTACCAAAAAAGACTAAACCCTCCAAGCCACATACCGGGTTATGTTAACCGACCTTACCCTGTTTAAAATACCAGGGTGAGCGAATAAGAGAAACAGATAAACCAAATACTGTGGAAAATACCTAGTACTAGCCTATAATATACGCAAGTACCATTTTTCACAACTTTGAACCAATATTCTACACGCAATGAAAAAATCAAATTTGGCGATTTTTTTTCCATGGATGTGCTAGTATTTAATGCACAATGACGTAAATGTGTAAATTGTTCACTGGTTAAGGACCAGGGTTAAGGTACTACTCACCGAATTGGTTCGCACCTCTCCCCCCCCTGTCTTTAGTCTCAGCTATATTTGGAACTCCGTAAAAAACAAGTTAGGGTGTACATTCCAGCAATACCGAACTCTGGTTCAAGATCTAAAGTATCAAGCCTACTTACTATATATTATATTCATCTTCATCTATGCATCGCAATACCATCCTAATCGCGAGGGCGGTTAAGAATTTAATTTAATGGGTTACCTTGCACTTAATTCTAATACATGCGTTTTACCCTAATGCGACACCTCACTCTTAACCTCACACACCGCCTCCCCTCCCCCCCGGGTCACCCCATGTCTCACCCCTATATCCTAACATTAAAAATGATTTCGACCCTTTAAATTCGTTTTAAATACCACCAGTTTAATCTAGGTTAAAAATATACGAATTTCTACCCCTACGGTATAATCGTTATGACTTTTTCGCTCGGAATTTGAACACCTTCTCTCTTAATCACGGGCAAGGGTAAGTGGACTATTAACTTACCCAACCTTGAATTCCGGTGACCCTAGTTTCTATACGTATAATATATATATTTGCACTGCCCTACCATTTAAGGATTTTCCCTAGACGTTCTTCTCTCGCTACGTTTTCAAATGATTCAGGCACTGACGCTTCTTTCGTCACTGCTGATTTCCGAGGCCAGACCTACGCGTCGCGATATCACGTCAATTCCTGGATTTGACTACGTCAATGACAAAGTTCGTGGTGTCAATGTCGGTGGTTGGCTCGTTCTTGAACCGTATATGAACCCCTCAATGTTCACACACAGTTGGGACGACAATGTTGTGCCTGTTGATGAGTACCACTGGACTAAAAAGCTAGGCAAAGAGGCTGCACAGCAGATCCTCAACCAGCACTGGGCTACCTGGATCACCGAGGCTGATTTCGAGGCCATGGCAAGCTATGGATTGAACTTTGCTCGAATCCCCATTGGTTACTGGGCGGTTCTCCCCCGAGACGAGGACCCATACGTCCAAGGACAGCTTCCCTTCTTCGACCAGGCCCTTGAATGGGCTCGCAAGCACAACATCAAGGTCTGGGTTGACCTCCACGGTGTCCCCGGTTCCCAGAATGGCTTCGACAACAGCGGTCTCCGCGATTCCTTCACCTGGCAGGAGGATAGCAACATGCAGGACACTTATAAAGCCCTTTCTGCCCTGGTTGAACGTTACGGAGGTGCTAATTACCTCGATGTTGTTGCTGGAATCGAGCTTGTGAACGAGCCTCTTGGCCCGGTGTTGGACATGGACAAGCTCCACGACTACTACAACAAAGGCTACGAGATCGTTCGCCAAAACAATGCTGAACAAGGAGTGATTGTTCACGATGCTTTTGAGCCTCTTGGCACTATGGACTCGTGGCTCAACACTCCTGACTACTACAATGTGGTTCTCGACCACCACCGGTACCAGGTGTTCTCTCTTCCTGAGCTCCAGCGTTCCATTGACGACCACATCAAGTTTGCCTGCAGCATTGGACCCGATATGAAGTCCATTGACAACAAGTGGCACCTTGTGGGCGAGTGGTCGGCTGCCCTCACCGACTGTGCTCCTCTTTTGAACGGTGTTTATAAAGGCTCGCGCTACGACGGCAGCTTTGATGGCCAGCAAGCCGTTGGTTCGTGCTCTGGCATTGGAAACATTGCCGAGTGGAGTGATGAGCACAAAGTCAACACTCGAAAGTACGTGGAGGCCCAATTGGACTCATATGAGTATGGCTCGGCAGGCTGGATCTTCTGGGCCTGGAAGACTGAGAGTGCCATTGAGTGGGATTTCCAGAAGCTTGTTGACTTCGGACTTTTCCCCAATCCCGTTACTGAGCGTCAGTATCCCAACATTTGCGGCTACACCAACTAATTAATATATAGCTTCCTTTTTTTGTTTTTCTTTTTCTTTTTGTTTTTCTTTTTTTTTTTGCTTTTTTTTATTTTGTGGTCTATAAATATTTATTTGCGAAAAAAAATAAAAATAATTCCTTTGGATATGAGGCACAGGGTTAGGACTAGACCGTGTTGTTATTGTTAGATTACGTGACTGTGTTAGAGCTGGCCAGCAGAAGTCAAAAGAAATAGATGGACTCTGCTCCCGTTCGGCACCATATACACGACATGGAACCACAATACAAAGCACACCCTACTAAATTACGCCAGGACCTAGCGGATCCCGGCATGAGCGCGATCTACCCCGATCAACGACTGGAAACACGTCCGGAGATGCGAGGAGTGGCTTCCATGCCTAATTTCAACACATTCCACTCGTTCGGAGTGGATCAAGGGGACCAAGAGGACCAATTTGGCTCCCAGGAGCAGTTCAACGCCTTTGAACCGTTAGAACAACTGAGTGAAAGCCTCACTGATAACCTGGAAGTCAATCTAAGCATGAATTTGAGCAGCAATTTAAACGATACTCACCCATTTGATATGTCGTTTGACCCGAACTCGTTTGGTCCCCACTCTTTCGATCCTCACTCTTTCGATCTGGCCACAGACCTCGATCCGCTGTCTCCGACGTTTTTTGACTTGCAAAACGTGCCTGAACTGAGTAATTCAGTAGGTTCCGGAGGAAGTCCGACCCGAACTCCCCAAATTGTGGCTGTTGAAGGCTTGGGGATCGCCGAGTCCGTGAGGTGGTCTCCTGAACGAATAAAACAGCGTGGGGTTACTAAGAAGCCTAGTAAAACGGCTTTACGGCAAAGAAGATCGCGTGTGAATCTTAACGAGGGCCAGGAAGTACAGGTTCAGGTAAAACCACCACCGGCGCCAGTGCCAGTGCCAGTTCCTGTGCCTGTACCTGTGCAGCAGCAGCCAGTTAGGCACGCCCAACCAGTACAACAAGCACCAGCACCACCGCATTTACCTTCACAGACCCAAGTACCTCATTTACCACCCTCACAAGTTCCTTCACAAATGCATCACTCCCAGAACCCACCGACTACACCTGCATTAACCAAACGGAACCGGTTTGTGAGTCCGGCAATGCGGTCTCCTATTCGTCAAAAATCCCGGATACCAGCAGCAGCAGCTGCTACAGCTTTAAACGGCAACTTAAACACCGCTCCGGCTCCAGTTCGTTCGGGGATGGCAGCAGCAGCCGCAGCAGCAGCCGCAGCTTCGCAAACACCGGTGACTCCCATGAGCGGACGTGTAAACAACCGGGTTTCCCCAACAACACTGCTTGTCTCCACTAAAACTAATGGCCACGAACAAATGCACGGGTCTGCATCCTCGCCTACACCTGCAGCACGCATGCAATCCGGCAGTAAACTTGTTGCCCACGCTAGTGACAGCAGTCCTGCCAAAGGAATGTGGCAGCAAAACCCCCGACCGCCTCTTTCGCTATCGCAACCAGCGACTTCTCCGCGTAAATCGGGGTCTACTACCAATTTACGTCCTGATTCGCGGCGAAAGAATCCTAAAATCATTCCTGAAATGTCCTCAAGTCTCAACCAGTTCCAGGTGGAGCTGCGACCCAAACGGTCACTTCAGAATGTGCAGGCAAAAGCACCAACTGCCCGAACCGGGCGACCACCAATGCAGCAGCCAATTCAGTCTACGCGGTCAATGCAGCCAATGCAGCAGCAGATTCAGCAGCAGATTCAGCAGCCCATGCAGCATTCCATGCAGCGTTCCATGCAGCGTTCCATGCCCCAAATGACCCAAATGCCAATGCAAACACCAATGCCATCGCAAATGCAGCAAACTAACCAGCAGCAGTCCCTGCATTCAAGACAAATGATGGGAATGCCCCAAATGAACATGCCCATGGACATGCCACCGCTTCCCCAGTCCGTGCAGCAGCATTTGAGACGGCAGATGATGCATGAGGAAACCGAGGATGGCGATTTCAGTGTAGACCATTCGTTCTACGAGCCCGAGCGGAGCGGTTCTGCGGTTCCACCCATGCCACGTATGATGAATGTGGCCTCTCCGGTGCCCCGACCGACTCCCATCCAGTTCAGCCAGGTCCAGCCTCAAGGCGAGCCTCCACAGCACGTTTGGGCCTCAAGGCCCCAGCCTCAACGTCGTAGATCGGTTGGTCGACGGAAAGCAGCCTCAACACAAACCAAGTCGCCCCAAAGGACCGGCACCCAGACCCCCACATCCGGCCAATTAAACCAAATTCAAGGCTTTCAGGGCAGCCAGAGTGTTTTAGGAACCCAAACACCCATAGTTCCAAACCAAAACCAGCACCAAAACCAGCCCCAGAACCCCGAAGACTCCCAAACTCAGGCACCCGAACCCGACGAGTTCATGGCCCAGTTTTTGAACGATTGGGAATGGGATTTCATCGACGCTTTAGAAACAGTCTAATTTATTTATTGCTTTTGACAGCTTTTTTTAATATATATTTATATTTATTTCAAAATGGCACCGTTTTTTTCACACGTGACAGAATGGAACCGGTTCAGCAGATCAACGGGGAGTTCCCAAACGGTCTTGTAGAGCAGCTCAATGTCGAGTTTGAGCACACAGAAATGCCCAAATGGCCCGATAAAATCGAAAGACCTATTCAAGAAACCAGCCAGGAACCCCTTCATGCCGGTACGCTGGTACTGATTGGCATGGCCCTAGCAGCTTTCGCGTACTATATAATTCCACCCAGCAAACCGGCCAGTGGTTATATCCCCCAACCAGTGACTATACTAAACACCGGAAAACACACCATAACCGAGAGGCTGACGTCCTTTAAAACCGTTAAACTACCTGTGTCCACGGAGACATTAACGGAGACGTTAACGGAGACGTTAAAAGGGATACTAGACGTTAAAGAGACGTTAAAAGAGACAAAAACGTTAACAAAGACGTTAACAGAAACGTTAAAAGAGACAGAGACGTTAACAGAAACGCTAAGAGAGACAAAAACGTTAAGTGAGACATTACGAGAAACAGAGACGTTAAAAGAGACAGAGACGTTAAAAGAGACGTTAAAAGAGACGTTAAGAGAGACAGAAACATTTACAGAGACGTTAACTAGAACATCAACAGAAACATCAACAAAAACATCAACACTAATAGAAACTCTAGGCACGCCAATAACCGGCCACAACCTTGCATTGAATGCAGAAATTAACCCAGAACTGGCCACAATTCTCTATAAACAGCAGTGCTGGCCCCTACAGTCCCGGGAATCCATCAGCCTGCAGTTGAAAGCCCCCACATACGCATCAGTGCTGCACGTACTCGTTGACCCCCCAAATGCACTCAATAAAGTCACGGTTTACAACTTAGACGGAGGTGTTGAAGCAATTGCGTCCTCTAATACATTTAACACCCCCCTAAACCTCGTTATTTCCGAGATTTTAGTGGGAATTGAGACCACGGAAGGAGCCTGCCTTGAGTTCCTCGGCCTGTACTGAATAATTTAGCCTTTTCGTAGCTTAGTAATCACAAATTTATTTTTTTGCCATGACCGAGACCATGCCTAAGTGGTCTGCGAAACAAGTCCGCCAGACGTTCATCGACTTCTTTTGCAAGAAAACCGGCCACTCGTACGTGCCCAGCTCCTCGGTAATCCCGTACGACGACCCGACCCTGCTTTTCGCCAATGCTGGCATGAACCAGTACAAGCCAATCTTCCTGGGTACCGTTGCTCCTGGCTCTCCTTTCGCCAGCCTGAAGCGTGCTGCCAACTCGCAGAAGTGTATTCGTGCCGGTGGCAAGCACAACGACCTCGAGGACGTTGGACGCGACAGTTACCACCACACTTTCTTCGAGATGCTTGGCAACTGGTCCTTCGGTGACTACTTCAAGAAGGAGGCCTGTGCCTTCGCGTGGGAGCTCCTCACTGAGGTCTACAAGCTCGACAAGGACCGGCTCTACATCACCTACTTCGGTGGGGAGCCCAAAGCCGGTCTCGAGCCCGACTTGGAGGCCAAGCAGATCTGGCTCGATTTGGGCGTGAAAGAGGACCACATCGTCGTTGGCAGCTACAAAGACAACTTCTGGGAGATGGGCGACCAAGGACCCTGCGGACCGTGCTCGGAAATCCACTACGACCGCATTGGTGGCCGAAACGCTGCTGACCTCGTGAACATGGACGACCCCAACGTGCTCGAGATCTGGAACTTGGTGTTTATCCAGTTTAACCGAGAGGCCAGCGGTGATCTCCAGCCACTGCCTGCCAAGCACATCGACACCGGCCTCGGATTCGAGCGAATGGTCAGCGTTCTCCAAGACAAGAGCTCGAACTACGACACCGACGTTTTCGAGCCGCTGTTTAGTCGAATTCAGGAGATGACCGGCGTCCGCTCGTACGAGGGCAAGTTCGACGAGGAGGATGTAGATGGAATCGACACTGCTTACCGTGTGCTTGCCGACCACGTTCGCACGTTGGTTATTGCACTTGCTGATGGTGGTGTGCCAAACAACGACGGCAGAGGCTACGTGCTCCGCCGAATTCTGCGTCGTGGGGCCCGATACGCCCGCAAGAAGATGGGCTACACCTCCCCGAACTTCTTCAGCACGTTGGCCCCGACTCTGATTTCCCAGTTAAGCTTGACGTTCCCGGAGATCGCTCGCAACTCGGAGCAGGTTTTCGAGATCCTCGATGAGGAGGAGGCCAGTTTCGCCCAGACACTGGACCGGGGCGAGCGGTTGTTCGACCAGATGGCAGCCAAGGCCAAGGCTTCTAACTCCACACAGTTGCCTGGTAAGGACGTGTGGCGGTTGTACGACACCTACGGGTTCCCTTCGGACCTCACTCGCCTCATGGCACTGGAGAACGGGCTCGAGGTCGACGAGGAGGCGTTCGAGAAGGCCCGCATCGAGTCCAGGGAGGCCTCGAAGGGCGGTGCTGGCAAGAAGTCGGCCTCGCTGTTGAAGCTCGACGTGCACCAGCTGGCCCAGCTGCACCAGGAGGGCGTTCTGCCGACCAACGACGAGGCGAAGTACGCTGGACCGGAGTTGCGGGCCACAATCACCCGCATTTTAAACCAAAACGGCGAGTTCTGCAGCGTTGTGGACCAGCCGGGCGAGTTCGGCATTCTGCTCAACAACACCAACTTCTACGCGGAGAGCGGTGGCCAGGAGTACGACATTGGCCAGCTTCTGGGTGAGAACGACTCGTTTGCGTTCAAGGTGACAAATGTCCAGAACTACGGTGGGTTTGTGCTGCACACGGGTGAGCTTGCTTTTGGCGAGATCAATGCTGGCGATACTGTGGTGGCCCAGTACGACGTTGAGCGTCGTTCGCTGCTGAAGAACAACCACACGGGAACCCACGTCCTCAACTACGGATTGCGGGAGGTTCTGGGTGACGGAGTGGACCAGAAGGGCTCGCTGGTGGCCATGGACAAGCTGCGATTCGATTTCAGCCACCGTCAAGCGGTCCAGAAGCAGGAACTCGACCAGATTGAGAGGATCTGCTCCGAGTACATCCTCAGCAACCGCAAGGTGTACAGCGAGGTTGTCCCGCTGGACCAGGCCCGCCAAATCAACGGCTTACGTGCGGTTTTTGGCGAAACATACCCGGATCCGGTGCGTGTGGTGAGCATCGGTGCTCCTGTGAACGAGCTGCTGGCGGACCCAACCAACGAGAAGTGGGCCAAGTACTCAATTGAGTTCTGCGGTGGAACCCACCTGCAGCAAACGGGCGATATCCGCGAGTTGGTGATCATTGAGGAGAGCGGAATTGCCAAGGGAACCCGACGAATTGTTGCCGTAACGGGTGTTTACGCTCACGAGGTCCAACGACGTGCCCAGCAGTTCGAGCAGAAACTCAACGACTTGGAGGCAAAGCCTACCGAGCAGGAGGCCAAGAAGCTGGGGGTGGAGCTCAAGACGCTGGTGGTCAGCGTTCTGGCCAAGCACAACCTCAATGAGCGGTTCGCCAAGATTCAGAAGCAGTTGATGGACCAGGCCAAGCAGCAGCACAAACGCCAGACCAAGGCAATCACCGACCAGATCGACGCTGATCAGGCTAAGGTCTTGGTCCTCAAGGTCCAGGGGAATGCCAAGGTACTTGCCGAGGCTCTGGGCTATGCTAAAAAGAAGAACCGGTCGGTCTACCTCATCTCGGTTGATGATGATGGAAAGGTTCCCCATGGTGCATTCTTTACTGAGGGCAGCCCTCAAGAACTGGCTGCTGAGGTCGCTCAAATCGTGGGAGGCCGTGCTGGTGGTAAAGGCCCTAGTGTGCAGGGTGTTGGCACTGATGCCGCTAAGGTTGACGAGGCCGTGGCTTTGGTCAAGCAGAAGACTGCTTAAGAAGTGCATAAGTATTTAGATGTTAAATAGCTGTGCTTTCTAGTTATCGCATTTAAGTAATAGTTTTTAATTCTGACGATCAATGTTATATAAAACAGCAAAGGAATCCGTACATTTAAGTAGACGATCAAAGTTAAATAGAACAGCAGAGGAATATAAAGTAGTGGCTTGGAAGTCAAGTATTGTTTAGATCAATAAAACAGCAAAGGAATCTAGTACATTTAGTAGACGATCAAAGCATCTAACTATCAAGTCCAACTTCCATCTCCTTGAAGGCTTCCCCAACACAACTCTGCACATCTGTAGTGCCCATAGCTCGACCTGCTTTCGCATACGCTAGTTTAGAAGCTTTCCTGCACACCGTGCTGGCACCAAAACAGGCCAGGACGTGGAGATCGGTAGACACCGGCTCTACATCCCACAATTTCGCATTATACGCTTCAGTCCAGGCCATAAATGTAGTCAATGATCCACTCAGAGTGTCTCCTTGCCCGCTCACTCGACGATTGCTTCCGGTTTCTCGACACTCGACTAGCTGCTCACCGTTGGTAATGAGGTCGGTTTCGCCTTTCACAAGCACGGTGCACTTGAAAATTTTCGCCAGCTGTCGAGCCTGCGATTCTCTTGAACTCGGCAGCAACAAACATGATTTTACCAGTCTCTGGAACTCCACAACGTTAGGGGTCAGAACCGTCCGGTTGGGTAGGTACTGTTTGATAACCTCGGGCTTTTGTTGAACAAGGAAGAGTCCATCGGCATCAATCACCAATGGCAGGTTTCTTTTGCGACAAAGTGCTAAGATTTGCTCAACCTGCCCCAAAACATGCTGATCTCGGCCCAGTCCGGGACCCACCAGAACTACGTGCATTCTGTCCAGCAAAGAGTCGATCTTCGAACTCAATGGCTCTTCCACTCCTTCGTCATGGATGTATGGGTGTACCATCAAGTTTGGGGAGTACGTCTTGATGATCGGGCCTGCCGAGCTTGTGCATAGAATGTGAGACATGTCGGCACCGACCATTGCCGAGGCCATTGCGGCGAAGTAGGGGGCCCCAGTGTAGTCTTCAGAGCCTCCAACCACCAAAATACGCCCAAGCTGGCCTTTGTGGAACTTTGGCAGCAATGGGGGGATAATTGCCTTCAACTGGTGGTGAATTTCACTGGGCATCAGCAATAATGAGGACCCGTGCTGCTTCCAAACCCTTAATCTGCCATTCCACAACCCTCAAGCAAAATGTCAACGGTGCGTATAAAAAGGGTAGTGAACCCCTCCCCCTGAAACACATTAACCAATCACACCATGTTGCGTAACGTTTTTGCGAAACAGAATATCCCGATCTACACCGGAATTGCTCTTGGTGGAGCACTTGCCTACCTCTACCACACCGTTTCCTACAGCCAGTTGAGGGCAGATTCCCCTAAGCAGGCACTGGACCCGAACCAGTTCATTCCGCTCAAGATTGCTTCGAGCAAGTTCATTTCTTCCAACACCAAGGAGATTGTGATTGCGCTTCCGGAGGGCGAGGTTCTTGGCGGTGAGACCGCCTCAATGGTTATGTTCAGGTACCAAACCGCAAAGGGCAGCAACGTTATCCGCCCTTACACCCCGGTTACCCCGACTGACCACATTGGCGAGGCCAAATTCGTGATCAAGGCCTACAAAGACGGTAAAATGTCGCAGCACGTCCACGGTTTGGAGGCTGGCGATACCATTGAGGTCAAGGGCCCGATCCAGAAGTATCCTGTCACCCCCAACAAGCACCGCAAGATCAGCCTTATTGGTGGTGGTACCGGTATCACCCCGCTTTTCCAGGTCCTTCAGAAGATTGCCAATGACCCCAATGACAAGACCGAGGTCCAGTTGCTTTATGCCAACAGCACTCCGGAGGACGTTTTGATTAAGGACGAGATCGATGCCGAGGTGGCCAAGAAGCCAAACCAGCTCAGCGTCAAGTACTTTGTTTCTCGCCCCAACGATGCCTGGAAGGGCGAGAAGGGCCGTATCACTAAGGAGGTTCTTGAGCAGAACCTGTTCAAGCCTTCTGAGGAGAACGTCAAGGTCTTCGTTTGTGGCCCTCCTCCTTTCCACGATGTAATCTCGGGCAACAAGGTCTCTCCTGCCGACCAGGGTGAGCTCACCGGTGCTTTGAAGGACCTTGGCTTCAGCAAGGAGCAGGTGTTCAAGTTCTAAGCAGGTTTTGTCCAGTTCTTGACAGCGATTAGATTAAATACCAATTGAGTAAACGTTTATATAGAATGAACTCAGAGTGTGATAACCACGATGTACCGTTACAAATATAGATTAGTGCATCTAGAATACTTCTTGATCTTGTAATTATATATATGAAAAGTC
>JAJMCB010000039.1:0-23731 GCA_030584925.1 Starmerella vitae | reverse complement strand
TTCGAACCGAAAATCAACTGAGTAATATTATGTCACTATTGCTAATTATAGAAAGGTCGTCGTACCTCGTATTTGCATGACCAATCAGTTGATGTGATTAAAGGAACAGCAAGGCATAATGCTGCTGGTCCGGCTAAGCGACCATGTTCAGACCGCTTGTAGAGTGACAGCACACCATGTTGTTGATATTACCTGCATATAGGGCTAGGTACATGTAGTATATTAGGCCGTTTACGGAACCTCAGTTCGGTATGAGTTCCCACACTTCAGCCTCTGACAATGTATTCGGTGATTTTATCACCCAAGCATTGAGTCTTAATGTAATTGACAACATTTCGAGTACCACACTCCCTACAAATGAAGAAGTCTTCAATTGTCCCACCGTTCCGAAGTACACGACACTTGAAGGTGGCACCCCAACCGGTGGACAGTTTGACCTGATTAAGAACTTCACACCGCAACTTCATGCCGTATTTCACTCTGTAGGCGACTATTCACAGAAGGAGAAGGCCATTATTGACAGTGGCTCTATTTGCTTCGAGCTGGTTAAAGATAAGGCGTCGGTACTTGTGAGGGATGTCACAGAAGAATTGATAAAACCACACCAGAAATGCTATGAAAAAACTAATAGTAAAACGGTGGAATTTTGTGGCCGTCTGTTGAATATTACTACTATAAGACGTTGTGTTAACACAATTAATGTGAACACAATTGGTAATGTCCTTGATGTCACAGTCCGTGACCCGAATCAAACCAAAGGGAGCTATAAAATCAAAGCTCTTTTCATTCCCTGTGATGACCTGCAGAACCTTAAGCTTGGAACTGCCCCGTATGAGGATGGTAAGTTCATAGAAATGGTAAAGTATTTGCGATCGTTTCTTCCCAACAGTAAGTGCTTCAGTCCTTTTTGGTTGACACCAAATGTTCAAGGGTGGCAAGTGGCTGGTTTATTGTTTGGTTATGTTAAACAAACTGGCAACTACACCCAAAGCAAGGGGTCAGAACCGTGGTATCCGCAAGAAACACAAGTCAGAGAATTTACCCATGGAAATACTGAGATTCTCATCCCGCAAGGTTTGCAGCTTCAATACATCTCTGTGGCTACACGCCCTTTCAATCAAAGTAATTTAACTTGTGGGAACTTGGAGAGCTTTGAAGAAGTTTGCTGCGAGGAAATCAGTTGGAAGAAGCTTCGGCTCATTGCCACCGGTAATAATGGGATTTCATTTACTACTGATATTACCAGTGAATCAGAAATATACCCAGGTTGTAAGGTGGATGTGAGTTATGAGGGTCGCGAAGCCGTCCTGGTGATTTCAAACTTCATCACGTATGGTGATGAGTTAGTACTTCTTTATACCATAAATAATTAGATTAGAGTATTATAAGTACATAATTTCACTGCTTTGGCGATTTTGTTTTTTAGCCTTGCCCTACAAATGTCGGTTGAAACAGCTCTGCGGAGCGTTAGAAACGCGAATCCTCTTCAAAAAAGAACTACATTTACTAAAGCTACACTTAATAAATGTAGAGAAGACCCGAAATTTCAAATATCATCGCTTGAGCTAGTGGAGAAGTATGCCAAAGAACAGAACATAAACCGCATTTGTATTCTATTGGATCTTCATAGTGATTTGATCGACGAAACGGAAAAAGGTCGTAAAATTAAGAATTTCTTTGCTATTCTGGAAGCTTCTGTTGAAATGATGCCTCTACCATCTGCAATTAAAATACTCAAGTGGATCGTCACTCGTAGAACGTTTATTGGCGGCGTTTCCGAAGGAATTTTCAGTATAAATTTTCTTCGCGTGACTACTACATTGCTTCAAAGGCTTGATCCTTGTATAAATAGTGAGGAATGTGGTGAAGTTCTTGAAATAATGGCCATTGTAAAAGGATTTGCCCACCCTGCACGTTTAAATAAGTATGGGAAGCAATACACCAAGCCAGTGTGCGATGAACAAAGCGACAATAGGTCGCTCAACAACTTTTTGGTTGAGTTTGATAAAGAAATTATGGACATACCGCGCTTTTTACGTGTACTTATCGACTATGTTAGACGTGCTACTCGTTATAGCCAGATGGAGACTTTTGAAGGCGATGTGTCTCAAACGGACTGGGAAGGCTACTCGTGGCACTGTTTGGACAATCTTAATTATGCTCTTCTTTTGATCCAGCTTTTGTTTTCCGTCAGACGTCTCAATTCTACTGATCAGGCTGCAAAGGCTCAGCTATTGCGATGCCAAGGTGATCTTATGAGACATTTAAGTAATATGGATATCCCCAACTTCCACGCTGTCATTGATTCTGTCCTGAAGGTGGAGCCTACCTGGGAAAGTTGGAAGAAACATCTAGATGTCCCGACTCCTCAGCCCTCGCGCAGTTTTGAGGTTTCGGAGCCGTTAGAATTATTAGCGGAAACGACCAACAATCTCGTTCCTCAGGATATTTCCCCTATAAGTGATATGCCAATTGGCAGCCAAGACATAACCGATTTGCTGAAGACAGACTTAAGCTTCACAGGAAAGCCAACTACTTTCCCCAGCCGGTTTCAGGAGCTGCGAAGTCAGGGATGGCTGGATATTATGAAAAAAGTCGCTGAAACACCCATAGAGGTACACCAACGAACCTTAGACCTTGAAGAGAAGATGCATGAAGAGAAATTGCAGAAAGAGAAAGAGCGTAAGCGGGAGGAGGAGTTGAGATTAAAGCGCCAAGCAACTGATGATATATCCCATAAACGTCAAAGGATCTCATACGAGGAAGTAGGCTTCCAAAGAGGAAAAGAAGCGACAGCCCGACCCCTACCGTATTAAGCGTTTATTTGTGTTAAGTGTATGTAAGTATCTAAATCTTTCTATCTTGCTTTTTTTGTGACAACCTCTGCTTGGATTCCCTTTTCAGTTTATCTTGTCTCTTACGCACGTTCGCCCACTTTTCTAATGCCGTATTCGAAGGCTCAGAAGGCTTAAAACTCACCTTTACGATTTCCTTAGCCAACTTCTCAAAGCATTCTTCTAAATTTTGTTTTTGGGACCTAAAAGTTTCGGAAGTGACAATGATGTCGCCTGACTTGGTTGCGTAATTTGAACTCGCTAACAATTTCTGTTTCAAATCCGGGGTCGCCCAATTTGCATTATTAAGCGAGGAATTGGGCAGCCTTATCATTGCCTTTGTTGATACTTTATTCACGTTTTGGCCTCCGGGGCCACCAGACCGGCTGAATTTGGTAACAAATTCATTGCGCGGAAGCTTAAGAAGCCAATTCTTCCAGTTTGTGCTCATAAAATACGCGCAAATAGGTGTAGCAAGCAAATGCGTTATCTTTTATCAACGCCGTTGCTGAATTTTCTAGCGCATGCTTAAGTTGCTGATTATTTTGATCCGTACCCTGCCCAGAGTGAATTTTCCACATGTGTAATTCCGTACCCTGAACTGATCGTATTTATTGAAAAAGTCTGTCTCAGCCACCACTGTTACATGCTTCGCCGATTTGCACGTTCCTTTCACGCTTCTGCGTTCCGTCGGATTAATGTGGGAGACCACGTTCCTTCAGCAGCACTCTACGACGGTGCTCCTTCGAAGGATGTCAATCTTGCTGAAAAGTGTGCCAAGGGACGCTATTTGATCGTCGGAGTACCGGGTGCATTCTCGCCTGGCTGTTCCCAGCGTCACATTCCCGAATATATCAAGGCATTTGATCAGTTTAAGGACAAGGGGTTCAGAAACATATATGTGGTCACTGTTAATGACAGTTTCGTTACTGGTGCCTGGGAGGAGGCTTTAATGGAAAAGGCACACGTTGTTGGTGCTGATGGATTCGTCCGGGTTTTGGCAGATCAGTCTGGTGAATTCTCTCGCGATTTTGACACTCTTTTTGACGCCTCCCCCTTCTTTGGCGGCCTTAGATCGGTTCGCTACGCTGCTGTAATTGAGGACGGAGTAGTTGAGAACGTTTTCAAGGAGAAGGATAACACTGGAATTGATGTTTCTTCTGCTGCCAATGTGCTCAAGTATGCGTAGACGTTTTTTTTTATTTACTTAGGTTATTTATGATATATTTTGTCCAAGCTCAGAAATACCCCTCTCAAGCACTGTACCCTTACACCCCAGCCAACATGGATTTACAGGAAAGGAAGTACTACAACTCGTATGTTATCAAGCAGCATGACCCCAAAGCGGAGAAGATTCTATACACATCACCTATTGGAGAAGCTTACGAGTTTGATTTCGCATCAGAAAGCTGGGAACAGCTTAACTGCAAAGGAACTGTGTTCCTCTACTCTCGTAGTGGTGACGAAGAATTCCCCTATGCACTTCTAATTCTGAATCGCGAGAGAAATAAAGATTTCTTCTTAGGCATAACAATGGCCTCTCAAGCTGCACAACGTGGGGTCTTACCCATGGAAGTAGATGTCCAAGAAAATACGGTGATGATACAGGTGAGTGAGGATAAAGTCTATGGAGTTTGGCTATTTGATGAACAAGATAGAGCTATCGTAAAGAATTTAATCCAGTTCTGCATTACAAACGACAGCACGCTTCAGTCTTTTTAAGTCGAGTATGACCCATCAACCCTAAAAACTGGTTTGAGGTTGGAAATGAGTGATTCCGACGATTTGTTGTTCGACTCGGACTCCGATAGTGACTTAGAACTTGAACTTGACATCGTCTCTGACTCAGACCCAATAGAATCGCTGCCTCATTACACTTGCTTAACTTTGTCTAACCTTGTGCAAAGGCTAGACCAGCTAGCATCACAAGCTGCCAGTTTAACTACGTTTGCTCCTGGGCAATGCCTTATTTTGCTAAACTCGTACGACTGGGATCTTGCAAAGTTCTCTAATGCGTATTTAGAGAGCCCAGACGCTGTGGCTGGTAAATTAGGTCTTGAGTCTGTGAACAATGCTGCCACCCACACACTTCAATACGGAGAAGCAGGTCGAAAAAAGTGGCTATGCCCAGTATGTGCTGATGATTCACCCATGAATGAATGTGTTTCGATAGGATGTGGTCATTTTGTATGCAAAGAGTGCTTTAATAGCCAGATCAGGTACCGTTTGCTTGAGGAAGGTAACTTGTTTACGACTAAGTGTCCTGGTGATTCAGATTGTAAATACCTCATTACACGGGAAATGATACCTACTGAGATGCAATCACTTTTTAATAAACAACTCGCCACCTCATTTGCTGCCCAACACTCAGACAAGTACCGCCACTGTCCCCATGCTGGCTGTAACCACTTTGCATACCTCCAAGAATTGAAAGATAGTGAAAACAACCGGTGTGAGCCGATTGAATGTATATGTGGTGGGTCCTTTTGTTTCAACTGTGGGTTACCGGTAGACCACCTCGGCCTCCCCTGTGAGCTGGCGAAAAAGTGGCTGGAAATATCAGGCGTTGAAGAGTTGAACCATGCATGGATATCCGAGCACTCTAAAAAGTGTCCGAAGTGCCATGCGAGTACGGAAAGAATTGAAGGTTGCAATCACATTGTTTGCGCGCTGTGCCGTTTTGAATACTGCTGGGTTTGTTTGAATGAATGGGCCAAGCACTTCACTCGAAGCTACTATAATTGCGTTCCTCTTTTCAACAAACCAATCGTTCCTCGAAAACTTTCAAGCGACAAGAAGAGAATGCAGAAAGAGACTGAGAAGTACGTTTTTTACGGGGGAAGGTTTGTTGATCATCGCATCCAAGCACTAAAGGCCAATAACAAGACATTTAAAAGAGCACACACATTAATGAGCTGGTCATTCGCTCTGCTTTATTTTTTACAAACCAGTAATCTTAAAAGCATATTAGAGAATTTGGTGATTGGTCTCGACTCCGACCTGGTAGACGAAACATTTCTCGTTGAGCACAAAACTGAAACACTGTACAAGTTTATTATGGAGACTGACTGGCTCGTCAAAACTGAGCTTTTATATCGATAAGATATGTAATTATTTATACAATTTCCATTTATATTATAAGGGGGCAGAACATAAAATTAGCGGTTAGAAAGTCTTCTCTTCATTGACCAACGCATGTAAATGAATCCAGAAAGCAGCAAGATAAACATAACACCAAGCATTACTGCAAGAATACCGAAGAACCAGTTCAAATTGGGTCCGTCCTGACCAGGAATGTGCACATTCATACCAAACAAACCAGTAACTAAGTTCATAGGAAGAAGCACTGTACCAAGTACAGTAACCTTACCAAGAATCGAAGTCATTTGATTGCTCGAGTCAACAAATTCCATTTGCAACAGGCCCATGTAGTTGAAGTGAGTCCTACTGAATATCTTCTCGTAAGCGCTCAAGTTCTGGTACATTGTTACAATGTGGTCCTGAATATCGCCCAAATACAATGCCATTTCATTACCTGCGGCATTGTGCACCTCACTACAACGCTTGGCAAAGCCACGAACAACATCAGCCTTTCCAGCCAGCATACGAAGCAACATCATAGTACGGCGACGGCCCAAACCGAGGCGCTTAAGCAGCTGATGCATGCTATCGGCACTGTTACGGTCAACATAAACAGCATTCTCAACAAAATCTGCCTCTGCCTCAATTGCAGCAATTTCCGGGGCAAATAAATCGGTAATATCGTCGATCAATGCATACGCAATCCAGTCGGAAGTGAAGGTGAGGTGGTCCTTAAGTTGACGCATACGGCGACGAACGCTCCTGCACTGACTGACAGGCTCGAAATGGAATGAAATAACACCCTCGTTAAAGACAAGCATGTAGAAGTTAACCGGCTCAATTGAGTTAGCGTCCTTTTCATCGTCATCGAATGAGTGGTAAACAACAAGGTAATAGTTGCTGAACTTCTCAAACTTTTCACGAGCTTCTTCGGTTTGAATATCCTCAACAGTAAGTGGATGAATTCCAAACGCACGCGAGAGAGCTCGCATTTCCATCTGAGTGGGCCTGAAGCAGTCGAGGAACCAAACTCCATTCTTGGGATTAAACAAGCTGCTGAACGAGTCATTTTCACGGACAAGGGAGGCGAGATCGGGCGCATGGATAGTGTTGTTCAGACCAGCCGCATAGAAACTAAACCTCTGCGACTGTTGATCGTCTATACCATCACCACCAGCAGTAAAACCTGCTGATGCCGTTGCTGTAGAAGCAGACGCCACTGCAGGATCACGTCTATGACGTGACGCATCCCCTGCAGTGCCGTCTGCGGCTCCAGCATTCGCTGATTTCTCCTCCGCCCGGAAAGACCGATCATCGCTTGGACTAAGGTAGTCGTGGCCGAATAAATCCTTATTCTCAGACGAAGTACCTGAGTTAGACGAGTCGAAAGGCTCTTCGGTGAGGGCAAGTTCGGAGAAGCCTTGTTTCTCGTCAATTGCAGGGGTGTACTTCACAAATTGTTCATTGGTGCTGTTGGTCAGTAAAAGTGAGCCTTGAACTGCGTTTACACCAGCATTATTTGCCGTAGTTGGCTGTTGCTGATCAATCTGAGTTAAGGGAGAAAGTGAAGGACTACGCGGGTGCTTATTGGAGTAAAGCGACACGCTCTCGCTGTTTCGTCGTTCAGGAGTAGCTGACTGTGTTATATTTGGTCGGCTCTCGGAGTTGTTCGAACCAGTACTCGGAGACCTGAAGTGTGGCTGCTTGCCGTTTGCAAGCGGAGACACGACAATACGCGGCACTGATAAGCGTTGCTGGTTGATGGGCTTCCGTTGTTCTTCGACCGGCTCCCCTTCCTCATCTTCATCGCTTAAATTAAGCAGTTGGTCAAGTTCGTCAACATTAATATCACCATCAGGATGAATGTCCTCTCTGAACCAAACATCCTCCTCTGTTTCTCCAAGACTCTCATCAGTTCCAGAGGCATCGCTGTCGTCAGCGTGTGATGTTTTACGAGACAGGGCAATAGAATCACCATCTGAATCGTCGGCTATCGCCTGGGACCTCAGGCTTGACTGAGACATACGGCGACCTCCGAACAAATTACGAGCATTCGCTTCCCTGTGGGAATCCAGCGACGTATTTGATCTAATTGAACGCCTTGAAGATACAGACATGTGTCTGCGGGACTTGTTTGGAGATTCCTTGTGATCCTTCATTAAACTAGGTTAAGCTTATCCCATTTAATTGAAAAAAAAAACAGGACTGAGTTACCTGTGTGAAAGAAGTCGACAATTAAGCTTAAAAAAATAATTCAGTAATTCAGGATGTGACCTGATGAGTGCACCGCAGCAAATTATTCGTTTGCTTTGATGAACGCTATTTTTTTCTTGGATGTCTAAGGGAGATTTTGCTTTGCGAATTCAACCCTTTAAATAAGATGCAGGAAGGAAACATGCGCTTGCTGAGGTAATTTTTTTCACGTTCGTCATTGACTAAATCGCTCATCAAGGGTACCCTAGTAGTGTATCAGTTGCGAATAAGATCAGCTGTTAATAGGCAGTTGGAAGCGGATGAATGATTTGTAAAATTTGGCGCACCAATAAAAAGATCAACTAATATATATGTACGTACTGGCGAAAATTTAAGACTAATATCTGGATGTATACAAGCGGATTAACTCAAATACGAAATTTGCCGGTAAAGTAAGGGTTACGCTACAGGCTTCCTAACTGAAAAATATAGGGGGTGGGTTCAAACCGGTAAGTATGACATCAGTGCACCCAAACTGTCACTTATGTGGTCTCGATCGTGTGAAATGCTGATGGTGTGATTTAGCGAGCTAATTTTCTTTATTTTTTTTATTTTAAGAAATTAATAAATAACGTTTTTTCTAAACCACTAGCGAACGTCCCTTAAACTATAAGCGAATCTGAGTTTTGATAAGCACCCGGGTTCTAACATTTCGATCATAGGTTTAGGTCTGTTTTACTTCTAGGAAAAATTTACCCTGTCTAATTAAATTTTGTTATGGATCAGGCCATCGAGGAGTTCAATAGGCTGATTAAAGCCAATTTTATCAATCCGTCGGTTGATGCTTCTGATGTAAATCTCGACTTAATAACTAAAGAATTTGCGAATGCGCCTTTGTGGCTTTCTCGCTTACTGGTTGTTCAGTATGTCTTGAACCCCACGCTGGAAGTGAAAAATCAGGTCCTTGGCATTTATGCACAACTTTTTTCCGAATCTAAAGATGACTTTATGTTGGCAATTGAAGCTGCACGTGCTGCTGCTGTATTTGAGGAGTGTGATGCATTGATTGAATACCTGGACGCAGCTCAAAAAGCCTGCGATTTCTCACCAAACTTGACCGGTGTGAAGGTAAAATATAGCGCTTATCAGGAAAATGCCTTCAATAGAATGGCATGCTTGATTGAGGATAAAAATGTCGTGAAGAGCAAGAAAAACTCGTTGGAGAACATTGGCCTTAGAGTGGATAATGATAGGTTTGTTACCCCAGAATTTGTGGATAAATCAAATGAGTACGCCGCTACATCACTTCTAAGTGATGTTGATTACCTCCTATTACTTTTGAATGCGAAGTACATGGTGTTGAATAATCCCGCTGCTGACTCTACTGTGGTTAACGAACAATCTCTGCCATACATTCGAAGGATTACCGAAACAGCTGAATTTAATGGGATAAGTGATTTGATTGCGGTTCAGGCTCTTTATAGTCGTACTAACCTAGAGTTGAAGGACATTAATGAGCTCGAACGGGGAGCTCTTCAACTCCTCAGCCTCAGCAAAGCTATGCACAATGGTTCTATTGACGACCTTAATTACTTCCACCAAACTATTCCCCTCAGTTGGATAGAATTGGATGAAATGGCTGCTCGTCGTTTGGTGGCAATGTCGGACTTTGCTAATGCAGTTCCTTTGTACAAACGTCTTAACAAGCCCATTGACTTGGCAATCTGCTATGCTGCAGTTAAAAAAGAAACAGAAGCTATGGAGGTACTAAAGTCTCCAGAAATTGCTAATACACCCGAGGCCTTGTTGCTTAGAGGTGAGATTGGCAGAGATCTTGAGGCTTTGCAACTTGCATGGGACCAATACCAGCTTCCCAAAGCGAAGCTGCGTCTTGCTCAAACGGCATTGGCACAAAAGGATTATGCCAAAGCATTGGGACACATCGAAGCCATGCTCGAAGTTAGTCCAACTAATCATGAGGCATTGTTGCTCGCGAGTGCATGTGTTCTCGCTCTCCAGAACTGGGACAAGAGTGTGTTATACTTGCGTCGTGCCTTATCAATTAAAGACGATGATGCCAGTAGTTGGGCCGATCTTGCTACGGCATTCCTTCAAAACAATCAACCCTCCGAAGCCCATCATGCCATTCTTCAAGCACTCAGGGTGAACCAAAACAGTCAACCTGACCTTCCTACATGGACTAATTACATTGCTTTGAGTGCCCAACTCGGTAAATGGGAAGACGTCATCATTGGATTGGCTCGTTTGAGCACCTGTGGTAGTGCTGGGTCAGCTCAATACATTGTAAAGCTTAGTGGAATTCTTCCTCGACTGGTTGAATCCCAATTGAAGCACCCTTACACTGGTTCTGGTACTCAGAAACAACTACAGAAGTTATTTGATGAGGAGCTCCCTGCAGCCATTCCCAAAGACGACCCAATGATGTGTAGACTCAATGCATTAATCAAGATGTGGTCTAAAGACTACCAGCAAGGTCTCAAAAGCTTCCAAACTGCCATCAATCATTTGTTACAACTAGGTAGTGATGACCCCCGCATTAAAGCAAGACTGCAGATGTACGCAAAAGAATACGTTGAATGTCTTGAGAAGTACGGAGACAAAGAGGGAAGGATCGAAGGAAGCAAAGCGTTCCCTCAATGGAGGGATGAGGTGAAACGGGTTTCGGCTTTGATAAATTAAAATAAATTACATCTAGAAAAATATAGTTCCCATAATGTTACACTTGTCGATGGCTGCATCAGTATCTTCGGCGTACAGATTTGATTCCTTGAGCTCTCCAAGGCCAACCTTGTCCCGAAGCCGAATGTAAAGTTCCCTTACTGACTTCGGTGTATCACTTCGTACCATTCTTTTGTCAATAAGATTATAGATGTCTCGTGCAGCAGCTTGAGTGACTGGAGAATACATCAACCGGACTCTTATCAAGAATCCATGCAGAGCAAGTGCAATCGTGGCTCCTGGTCTAATTAGAATACAGTCCCATATGAGTTCAACTGATAGCCACAGAACTAAGTAAGCGTTAATACGCAAAACTTTAGGTGCAAGTTTCTCACTTAGCTCATCTGCAATCCTCTTTTTTATTTTACTGCCACTGTGGTGCTGGCTGTGAGTGTCGGCAACGTGTAATGCAGAAAGCAGCACAAATGGTGTGAGCTTGATGGTATGGGGAACCGTTACAATAGACAGCGCTGCAGTAATGGCATCTTGGAATGTATCAATGGGGAGCATTCCGAAAAATCCAGGATTGGACCCTTCGAGGTGCTTAAACAGGCTCAAAGAATAGGTAGCAACAATCGAGACGAACGTAAATCGGTAGAAGAGACGAGGCCAAGGTTTGAGAACCTGACGCGTAAGACAGAGTATAATGCTGATTATGCTGCAGATCAAAACAGTGATGTGCCCAATGTACCACAGTCTCGCGAAAATCCAATCGTGTTTGAGTAAAAGCGACTGCTGATCATGCTCCTCTTTCTCTTCGATGCGATTGATCTCTTCAAGAATTATAGGAGCAACATTTCTTCTTCGCGATTTAAATAAGGAGTCGTGGTATTCCACTGGAATTTCAGCCATATTTCCTTGAGAATCTTCCATTGATCGTTGCAGCTCTATTACAAGCTTTGTGGTCGAGGTAGAGTAGGGTTTGGTCAACTTGGTCTTTCTAAAAAACAAAATCAGTTCCATTAAAATGTCCACTGCGGAGAAGCTCAGAGAGGTTTACAAGCTGCAGTGCTGGGTATTTAACAAAGCTTTTAACCCAGAAAACAAAAGAATAGGTCAGAAGGTGCTTAGGGAGCCACTTAAGGGAGAGCTTTTGAAAAACTATTATTATCCATCACTAAAAGAAGTTCCTACCCCTAAGAAGCTAAATTCAATGTTCCCTGATTTGAACTGTTACGATCCAGTGGAAGAATATCGTTTGCAACGTGTGGAATACTTGAAGAGGAAGGGTAAAGGTGCCCCGAAGAAGGCCACGGAGAAGAAGACTACAGACAAGAAGAAGAAATAATAGAACAAAATAAGGCATTTCTGCATGTACATAAAAAATAAATATAAATATTGTTTTTAAAAAAATGTTTAAACCGACTGATATACTACGGGGTCAACCACTTCGTATTCGTTGAAGGAGACAAATGAATAATCTCTTTGTTGTCGTCTCCTCCAAGCTTTAGCTATGAACTCGGCAGCCATTATCAACTGGGCTTCATATAGCTTGGCTTTGAGCTCAATAAACTCCCTGAGACTAAGGGATTCGGCAGGATCCATGTCCTGGTACAGGGGAAACAGCAGAACTAATTTTGAAAAACGGATCCCAGAGCCTCCTGGGATAGGTTCAGCCATCAATCTAGCCTGAGTGGTAAAAAGCTCATACAATCTAAGAGACTGGCGGTATTTTTGAGTGGGTATGTTCTTCAAATACTGGTTTATGGCATCGATATCCACGTCGTAGGGATCAATCACAGACCTGATATCTGCATTAGTTTCAGAAAGAATACGGTGAACATTGTATTTCGAATCAGTTTCATACACACGCATGGAGAAGTA
This sequence comes from Starmerella vitae, assembly GCA_030584925.1. NCBI lineage: Eukaryota > Fungi > Ascomycota > Dipodascomycetes > Dipodascales > Trichomonascaceae > Starmerella > Starmerella vitae. The sequence goes on along the minus strand of JAJMCB010000039.1, from coordinate 11,060 downwards.
TCCTTGAGACCTACCCAAAAAGCGATATAGGTCTCGAGTCCTAATAAAGCCAGCGCCTCTAGGATCAAACTTCTGCCAACTTTCAAGAAGATATACAATGTCAAACTCGTTAATATTGACGGGTCCACTGCGATAAACGTACCAACATGCTTCGCAAATTAATGAAATGAAAAGATTGGCAAAAACATACATTGAAATGATATTCCAAGAAATGAATAAAAAGTAGCCAAAACCAGGAATGCCACACTCAGATTCCCTTGAATTTTCAATACAGTAGGGCTTGCTAATTGTGTAGTCAATCAAAAATTGGTTCCACCCTTCGCCACAACTCATAAAGAATAATGCAATTAGTGCTTTGGGTATAGTTCTGAAGTTCTTGGTCCAAGTACTCTGGGATCCAAGCTTAGTTAAACCAAATGATTGGTTTAGTGCAATGGCATAGGCAATGTAAAGTGTGAACCAGGCTCGTAGCAGAAGACTAATTTCAGCCAATGCTGTCGTGCTGATAGAGTAAAACTGGTATAAACGCTTAGTTCTTGGAATCCACAGTAACAGCATGGAAATAACAGCGGCCCTGATTACACCATCTACTCCTGATATCTTGTATGCAGGTTCAACCAATATTACAATGGTCAAAATCTGAACTATAAGACACACAACCAGTCCAAAGGGGTTCCACCAAGTGTGAAAAAACAACGTTGGCTTTAAAACTATTAAGCGAATCAGAGAAAGACAAACCAGCAGAGTACTGCACGCGACTTGAACAAGTTGATAAACAGTTTCTGAATTAGGACCTACTGGGTAGAAGTACGCCGAAAGATTCAGTGTTGCGGTAAATAGCGTCCAAACTTCAATTGATTGGATCCAAGTTGGCATAATGCTCAACAGCTGGGCTCTCAGAGTACCATTCCTGTAAGTAGGGGGCTTAGGTGTGGGTCGGATTAGATTTAGTGTCCGCTTAACATCTAACCAGGACAACTGCTGCTCAGTGAGGAATGCCGTACCAGTAATAATTGCGTAATTTCTGATGATTACAGCAACCAACATAGTAATAATCAAGACTGTTCCCACATAATTGTAAAGGATTGGATACGCTGCATTTCCTTTGCTAGAATAAGTTACACTCTGCTCGCCAGAGTTTGAAATTGAGGAAACCGCTTGTAAGACATCCACCCATCCCTCAAGGGATAAAACGCCAAACTGAATAAGTAAAGCGTGCCAGAAGTTATCATAATCAAAATAATTTCCTTGAATTGAACGAGGGCTTAGTACGTCAAAGTTGTCAAAAACTGAATTGGTAAATTCACCCGTACAATTGGCAAAGAATTCAATGTTTCCGTCATTACAAGAAGAGAGCCGGTTTTGGAAAATGTTCTTACCCCATACTGAATAAGGGATAACAATGGACATCATAATGATGACTGCACCCAGTATATTTTTCATTCCATATTTTAAGGCCGATCCCAGAACGTGAATGGATTCAGTGTAAAATCCAAGTAAACGAAGTGCACGCAACGCCATCAACGCACGAACATATCGAGATAATGGTCCATGTAAAATATCATTAATAAATGTCATCCAGATCGATATCAAAACGATAAAATCGATATTATTCCAGATACTCCAGGTATATGCATTAGGTGTGAAATGAAATCCGTCAGCAATTACCTTTCCGATGAACTCCGCGGCAAAAATACTACCGAATACCACATCATATATAGATGATGAGTTCCATGCATGTGATTTGTTCTTCTGTTTCATAGTTTCGAGAGGTGTATTAAAGCAAGTAAGGACAACAATTGCAATGGTTAATCCCATAAAGTAAGCACGAACCGTAAATAAAACCCATTTTCTAGGATATACTTTTGAGCGTCTGCTGCCATTGCTTGAGGTAAAAATACTTTGGAAAAATAGGCGAATTTTGCTATCTTTGCTGAAAAGGAACAGGGTCTTGTCGAAGTTTGGATGTTTACGGCAGTATTCTTCTAAAAGATTCAATTTGTGTTCACTAGATCCAAAAATAGCTTCAACAAATGCTTTGCTAGAGTCTGCTACTGCTTCTCTGTGTCGTTTTTCAAAACTGTAACGCACCATTTTACGATATCCTTCTGGGTAATGGTGGAAAAATCCCAGAAATTTAATAACTCCATATTTTAATTTCTTGAAGATAGGATACCGTTTGTAATATTGAAAACCGGTGAGCTGGTTACCAGCATCGTCTAAGCTCAAAAATGTTGGGTTATGTGTGATTTCACCCGTGGTTAGAATATTTTCCAAGCCTCCATTAGACTCCAAAAATTCGATTACAAAATTTTGTTCAACTGCTGTGCGAATAGGATTGAGAACGGAGTTTCCTTTAGAGTATCTCAGCAAGTATTTCCCAAAGAAACCACCAATGCGATCCCATACAGTAACGTGTCTAAAAACTCTGTCGCAGTTCTCTTCGGAATTAATAACATCCAATCCAGACGTTGTATTACCAAACAGTGAACCATCTTTATCTAGGCCCAGGCTGCTGATCTCTTCGGCGAACCTTTTAACTTGCTCCTCACGTTTATTGTGAATTGATCCATGCAAGTTCTCACTCATAACACCAATGAACAAGTTCAGAACTAAAAAGTTAGCAAAAAAGAGCCAGCCAAAAAACAGGATTCCCATACACGCCAAACCAACAACGTTAGAGCCTTCTCGAGAAACATTATCTGTAGCCCAGAAGAGTACATCTGTCCAATTTTCAGTAGAAGAAACTTGATACATACTGAAAAAGCTTGCGGATAAGTCGTAGAAAGAAAACTTGTTATATTCACCGCTGTCATCATACAAAGGAAACTGCCCCCGCAGCATTTTTTCAGCAATGAGAGTGCACAAAAGTGTGGTTAAAAAGTAAAACCCAGTAAGACCTGCAAAAATAGAGAAGTTTCCAAAAACCTGCATCCAAAACACACGAGAATATTTGATGACACCTACAACTCTGTAAACACGAAGAAGTTGAAATGCAGTTAGCCATGAATAAAGCTCAATATTCGAGTAAAATGCCAAAATAATACCGTTTGCGATTGCCAAAACAAGATCAAGGGCATTGCTCGGTGTAAAAATAAATGCTCGCCAGTGTGGAAGGGTAAGAATAAACCTGGAGATGATTTCAATTAGAAACCCAGTAGCCAAGCATGCCTCCCAAGGTAAGAGGTTATTGGTCGGTGGTGTTAAAGACGCTTGGACAATTAAGTCCACTAATGCCAAAATGGTAAAAATCATGTAGATGGTTCCGTACAACTTCTCCCTGGCAACGTACTGCTTCATAGGTCTTTCAGGCTCTTCAAAAACAGATTCAGAGTCGTATTCCTTTTCTTTTACTGAGAGTTTAGCGCTGATCCACTGTTTTAAGCTCGTTGCATTTCGAACATCATCGCTTGCCTCAATTCTGCGCCGTACAGCCGCATAACTGCTAACCATAACCGCAACCATCAAATTAATTAGCCAGATTCCGAGAATAAGAACTCCACTTATAAAAAACAGTGAACTAATGAGGTATTCGGAATCAATAATCTCGTACATGATGTCGGTGAAACCATTATTGGACGTCATGATCAACACTATTTCGAGAGCATTGAATATATTGTCGAAGCTTTTGTTTGCTAGCTCAGTGTACGAACCACCGGGAGGAAATTCCCGCAGCTCGACACAAATACTGTTAACAGGGCAAGTATATCCCTTGACTGTGTTTTGGCTCTGGTAAGTTCCATTTCGGCTATCTAGGCGCATATAAGGCATTTTCTCCAATGTTCCTGGCTTCAACCAACTACCACAGTGTTGAGAAGTGATAACATCGCCGTATACGCAAACTCTACGCAACGAACCGTTAAAACTTTGTACACCGATAATAGTCCAAATGCTCACAAAAAAACCAATGAAAATGAGTACATTCAGTAAGAATGGTATAGCGGTCTTAATCACATTCAGGACAATCCTTGTATAAGGGATATAATCTAAAATCCGAAGAACCCGAAGGTGGGAGATACCAGCAATAAACAATTCAAGCGATTTGATATATTCATTTTGGGTAATTCCGTAGAATACCCAGAAAAATATAGCTGATATCATCTCCACACGGCCCCAACTTGACCGCAAAACACATTTATGTGACTTCAATGGGTCCTCATGGCGTGCTCGCGAAGAAGGGCGCTTTATTGCACCCAGAGTAACAAAAGATAGCAAATATCTCACCATACGGATACTATATCCCCTGATGTCAGAGGCGGTTAGCACCTCGTTTGTGAAAACACCATAGGCGATACAAGATATAGCGAGAATCAACGTGTAAATTGAGTACAATGCAACATATGCATTCATGTATGCGGGAATTACAACCACCGCAGCTTCATTATCCAATTCATAAGCACCTCTTTGCTCAACGCACAAAAGCACTATCTGGGCCAGTGTTAGAATAATGATAATGTATTTGCACCACTGTGACTGAATAAACTGGAAACATTTCACTCGTAACCGGTTATTTTCATTAAAGTAAAATAGTGATCTCCCCATTGGCACGTTTTTTCGGGTCAACGACTGTTGTCTAGAAATTAAAGACATCTCGTCATCATCGATACCGTTGGTTGAGGTACGTCTTTCGTTTATTTTGTCCTCTAGCCTCTGATCGCTTTCTTCAGCTTCCAATAAGTCCTGTTGAGCACTATATGCAGCTCCACTAAGTGTTAAGTGAGCAGATGCTCGTTTCCCTGGTGAATAGTGCCGCTCCGGTGAACGCTGGTCATCCACATCAGCATCAGTTTGTAAGCTCTCTCTGGTATCACCCTTGGACGAGCTTGAAGAACCAGAGTGGGAGTTAAAGCTCCGTTCAACACTGAGTGTTGCTGTAAAGCGTGAAGTATCATTAACCTCTGCCTGAGTGTATGGTGAAGTATCTCTCACTGGACTTTTTGACCGGCTTCTAGACCCAGTTCGAGTTCTGGTTAAGTGCAAAGCATTTTGACTTGAGTTTGATTGAGAACTACCGATGCTGACGGATCTTCTTTTAAGCGATTCGTTAGGACTCAGTTGATAAGAGTCTGATCTGCGATGCGGAGAGCTCTTCAGCCACTTGTTATCATTCATTCCAGATGTAAGTCCCAATATGGCCGATTTTGGCACGCTATCATCCTTGAGGACCCCTTCATTGTGTCCCTCGTGGTCATCGTGATCCGCGAGATTCGAAGTATCTAGCCTAAGTTTCGGGATATTTCGCGGTTGAGGTACATGAGTACTATCCGAAGTAAATGGATTCATCTCAATCCATTGTTCTGAATTGTCGTCATCGACATTCATGACATCAAAATTTCCGTGGCAGTTGTACACTCACAAAGTTTCAGCCCCTAAGGGTAGGGAAGTTAATGTATGTATATGTATGTGCAGTCTATTCAATTATTAAAACTCCTTACTGAACAGCAAACCAGCGAGATATCGTCAGGCTTTCCTCCCCAGTAAGAATAGTCGCCCTCCTGTAGACACCGTAATGCAAAAGGACTGGCGTAATTCGGGTCTAGTGAGTTATAGTATGCCCTTTTCAGCAAACTATCACTGATTTTCTGGACATTTATGGGGGTTTTAGTAGTCAATTCGGCCTCCTCAACTACACTTAGGATCTCCTTGTGTGAGACATTGTCAAAGAATCCGTCAGTTGCAAAAATTACAATGTCGCACTCCTCAAGTTGCCAGTCCACTAAATCGGTTGAAGTCTGCACCGCAGGATCCAAATTGATTTTAAAATCCTTGGCAACCATATTTTTTGGCAAAACAGTCAGTTGTCGGGGAACCATCCCGTCCACATCCGCAACGGTGTGGTATGCAATGCGGTTCTTTCTAATCACCATGGCACCAGAGTCTCCGAGGTTTAAAATCTGCATGCCAGAGGTTTGTGGGTCGAAAAGGCCCATACAAACCGTAGTTCCACCCGCGTAAATTGGCCCAGTTTTGTAAATTTCAGTAAATGCAGCAGTCAAAATTGATTGGCAGTTTGGACGCTTTGAGGATTCCGATGTTTCATGTTGGAAAAACCGTCTCGACATTTCGCGAGTTAGTCCTTGACTTAAAAAACTCGAATCAACACCGTGTCGTCTCCATCCACCCACACCGTCTGCAACTGCCAGCAAAGAAAAGCCCTGCATCTTGCCTGGGGTGATCCATGTCTCAGCAACGGCTGAATCCTCTCCGAACCGCTGGTTGTGGTTCTGAATGCTGCCCTTAGCACAGAAGCTCACTGCATACTGCAAAGTATGCAGCTGTCTGAGCCTGGCCAGCGAGCTGAGGCTGATTGGCCTGAGATTTGTTGGCCTGAGCATTGGGACTTGGCCCTGCCCTTGTTAAATTAAATACTACTAATTAAAAAAAAAGCTGGTGATCACTTTTTGTCTCCAGAACTGGACATACACTTCAGTATTGTCTCACGAATAAAATCGAACCGCTCCTCTTCCATAATTGCATCATGTAGGTGGGTCATATTGACCCTTTTCACGCGCTTGGCACTGGCCTGCTTGCACGACGCGTCAACAATGTGGATCATAAACAGCTCGAGTGCTTTGGCAACGACGACTGGGGTGGCCTGAGCAACTTTTCCGACCTCGTCATCAGACTGCATGAGTCTTTTGATTCGAGCAACCGGGAACTGTGTTTTTATCTCTCGGTCAAATTGAATTGAACTGTCCTGCAGAGGTTCAGAACCCGTTGTAGTGGGTGGCTCCTCCTCTGCCATTATTACCTAAACCCAATAACTGGTGCCGGACGCAAGTGCTTATATATTTAGCGGCCTCAATTACCAAAGCTTTTTTCATGGGCTAGGTTTTTGTGAGAATTGAGTGCGTGTGTGTATTTCCCTGCCCTGTCTGCCACAACCGGATCAATCCACTCGCTCCAACAGGAGCGACGCGTTGGTGCCCCCAAATCCAAAACTGTTGGTCATTGCAAACTGAAGATTAGGCAAATTGCGAGTTTCGAACGCAAAGTCAAGTTCGGTGCCCACATCGGGCTCTACAAGATTGAGGCTTGGCGGAGCTTTGCTGTCACTAAGAGCCAATGCAGTAAATGCAGCCTCTAAACTGCCCGCAGCACCAAGAAGATGGCCAGTGGCACCTTTGGTTGAGGAAACGCAGGCATTTTTGCCAAACAGAGATGCAATTGCCCTGGCCTCAATTCCGTCACCCAACGGAGTTGATGTCGCATGGGCATTCACGTATCCAACCTCATTTTTTTTCACATTTCCTAGCTCCAGTGCCATTTCCATGCACTCCAGAGCTCCTCGGCCGCTGCCATGAGGCGCGGTGATGTGGTGAGCATCACCCGACATGCCGTAGCCTCTGATTTTAGCGTATGCACGGGCCTTACGGGCCTTAGCATGTCTTTCGCTCTCCAAAAGAAGCACTGCAGCACCTTCTCCAATCACGAATCCATCACGTTTGGCATCAAACGGCCGACAGGCTTGCTCGGGAGTATCGTTAAATTTACTCGCCAATGAACGTGCCCTCGCGAATCCAGCCACAGATAGCGGGTGGACTGCAGCTTCAGTACTGCCTGCAAGCATTACATCGGCCATTCCAAGCTTTATCATGTTGTATGCATCACCGATTGAATGTGCACCGGTCGTGCAAGCGGTAGAAACACAGTGATTTGGTCCTCGGAACCCCGTACGAATGCTGACATGTCCTGCAGCCATATTTGCCAGTAAACTAGGCACAAACAACGGAGCGACCTTGCGGTAGCCAGACTGGCTGTACTGAACCGAGTTGTCAAAAGCGGCACTTAAGCCACCGATTCCGGAGCCAATGGCCACGCCAGACCGCTTGAGATTGAGCGAATCTCGGTCCAAATTGGCATCTTTAAGGGCGAGATCAGCAGCTCCGATTGCGTACTGGGCAAAAACGGGTATTTTTCGCAGTTCCTGCTTATCAATATAGTTACATGGGTCAAAACCAGTTACCCGGGCTCCCACCTGGCTAGGAAGCTCTGAGTACTCAGAACCCAAGTGTTTAATAGCACACTGGCCCTTGATCAAACTTTCCCATGCCGATCTTATGCCACACCCGAGGGGCGACACCACACCGATTCCAGTGATCAGAACCATGCCCTATTCCGGAAGTAAAACGCCAATCGCTTATCAGGCTTATCAACCCAGACTGATAAAAGAGCACCCACCTTGGTAAAAATGAGCAACCCAGTGAAAGTTAACGTCGAAAACACTGAAATTTTCGAGAGCCACGTTTCAATTCCGGTTTTCGACGATGTGGACAAAAAAAGAAAGTGGTTGTTGGAGGAAATGGCGGGTGCGTTCCGCTTGTTTGCCCGTCGTGGCTTTGGAATCGGTGCTGCAGGCCACATCAGCGTTCGCGATCCCGGAAACCCGAATTTGTTTTGGTTGAACCCGCTGGGACAGCACTTCGGGACGTTAAAAGCCAGTGACATGGTGCTGGTGGACCACGAAGGAAACGTAGTTGGCGGCAGTAAACGGCCCGTCAACAAGGCTGGTTTTCAGATCCACGGTGCAATTCACCTTGCTCGGCCGGATGTAGTTGCTGCGTGTCACACACACTCCGTTTATGGCAAAGCATACTCGACTTTCGGCAAACCGTTGGAGATGATCAACCAGGATGCCTGTAACTTCTACAAGGATTTGGCCGTTCACACCGAATTCAAGGGAGTAGTGCTCTCATTGCAGGAGGGTGAGGCCATTGCCCGCTCTCTTGGCCAGTGTCGGTCCATTATTCTGCAGAATCACGGACTATTGACTGCAGGTCACACCGTGGGCGAGGCTGCATTTCTGTTTCTGCTGCTTGAGCAGTCCTGCCACGCCCAGTTGCTCGCTGATGCCAGTCGTGAACCCAAACAGATAATCAGCGATGAGATTGCCGAGTTCACCTTCAATGCTGTTGCCTATCCGGAGGGCATGTGGTCCGAGTTCCAGACCGAGTTGGAGTACGAGGAGTATTTAGACGGAAGTTTCCGTGAATAAATTAATTAAGTATAACTAGATACCTTCCTCAAGCCCGCGATTCCTCGCGAAGTTGCCTTGGTATTGATTTACATCGTGCATGTAGGCACCCTCGGCCGGTCCTCCTTCACCAGGAGGAGCCTGGCCCGTTTTAGCAGCCCACCAGTACCGGTTATCGTATTTTCGAGCCCATTCAGGAGTGACAAGGTGTTTGGTCTTGATCAACCCCCTTAATCTCCACCAGGCGTTGTCGGTACCAAACACGTAACTCTCATCAGGGAAGATCCAACGCTCGAGCCAGCGTGTGATTGTCAGTCCGACAAAGGCAAAGCCGAATGAGAGAAGGTAACCGATGTCACCGCCACCGGCAATCATCTTGCCAATGGGTCCGATGTACCAGGTCTGAGACATACCAACTGCAGCACCGGCAACACCACAGCAGCCAGCGAAAATGGCAGCTAATCCAAGGTGCATTCGCACGTACGAACTGTAGGCATCGATGTTGTAATTGTCGTAACTTCTTCGGAACCAGAGGTGTTCAGCAAATACAATTCCGTAGTAGAACGAGATCCAGTAGGCAATAATATCCATGAAATCCTGTAAATATTCATAGAATGAATGGTAAGCAGGAATACCAATGCCGATGGAGGCACCGGTAATAACCATATTCCACATATAGCCAGGAATGTACTCGAACCAAGGCAAGACTGCACGAGCGGAAATAGAGAAGGTATAGATATTGGGAACGTTGTTTGCAATAGTCGAAAGGGAAAGAATTACCATGCAGACCTGACCGAATCCGTGAAGTTTATCTTCAACCAAGATCATCCATAGCAACCCACCAACGTTATACTCTTTATAGGCCTCCAGATATGCAGGAGATGTAACTGTACGCTGGTAGGAGAATGCACCAATAATCATAGGACACGAACAACTCAGTGTACCCCAGAACAGAATCATAGCGAAAACCTTGAACCGGTTGGTATCCTTGGGTTTGTAACAAGTGTAGTCCGACGCATAGGGACCCCATCCAGCAGCAAAACCATAAACAGCACCACCAAAGGTGAGCACAGAGGCTGCTTCCGAGGAGCCAAAGCCCATCTCTCCCCAGTCCATAAGGTGGTCCTGACCTAAACAAATACAAATCACAAAGAACACCATGACATTGGGTATATAGGCGTACCTTTCGAACTTGTGCACGAACTTGTAGCCGAGAATGGCAATAATCATCGACACAATAGCGATAACAACAATTGCTACCGGGTAGGGAATCGTTCTGACCTTGTAGTTCACATGGTGCAGAGTGTTAACTGCGGCAACTGTGTTCACCGAACTCCAGCCAATACAAGTAAGTGCGTTAATAAAAGCACAAATACGAGCACCATAACTTCCAAACCAGTAACGACTTAGAATCATCTGTCGCATACCGGTAGGGGGTCCGAATGTGGACAAAGCAGCCACTGGGAGGGTTCCCAAAAAGCAGAAACAAATAATCGTGGCAATAGAGTCGGCAACTTCCATACCGATCTGCATACCAAACATACCCAAAGCATAAGCAGCGATGACGGTATTGGCACCGACCCACATAGTGGCAGTGTCCCAAAACGAGTCGTCATGACGCTCGTTCTCAGGGATCCGCTTAATTCCGTTGCTTTCACCACTGAGTTTCTCCATGTAGTAGTTGAACCGCTTGTATAGGTTCTTTGAGTGCTTATCATTTTGTTCGAGACTACCTTCGGCACGGTCCACATCACTAGAGCTGAGTGATGCTGCTTTTTCGGCAACACCCACTCCCTTGAGAGGGGCCGTACCCGAATTGGTAGAAGAGTCAACAGACATCCCTGGTGTGAAAAAAACTGCTTGAGGCAGAAAGCGACGATCGGTGATCCGTACTTAATAATCTTTTTTCAAATAGAGTAGATAGGGCGAAAGATTCTTCTGGGTTAGGAGGATACAAAAGCGAAAATTGGGAAAAAAAAATTCTAATTAGATCTTTGCAGTTAAACGACGTATACGGTGTGAATAGCAGTTACTCATTTTCCACAAATACCGAAAATATAAAATATTTAACCTTACTGAACTCTAA
>JAJMCB010000038.1:0-26746 GCA_030584925.1 Starmerella vitae | reverse complement strand
AGCGGAACCAGTGCTGGAGTTCTTGGTGAGAATAGGCATAGTAATGTAGCCATCATCACCAAAGGCAAGAGAAAGAAGAGAAAGAACAGTAGCGTAAGAGAACTTCATTTGAGTAGAAGGGGTAGTAGAGTAGAGAAGAGTAGAGTAGAGAAGAGGAGTAGATCGTCGATAGTGAAATCTGGTAGACGAAAGGGAGGTATTTATACTTCATCAGACAGAGAGCAATCAATTAATTAAACCATTATCCACGCATCAATCAATGACCAATTATTCAACAACTAATTTTTGTGTTAAAGCTTCAATGCATATGCAGGTCATTAGGGTAAATGTCTCCACTGCACAACAGCCTAATCGGGGATTATGATTCATTCATAGATCAGGCTAAAAATGAGCAAAACAAACCCGAAAAAGGGGAAACAGAACAAAATTTACCAAATATTCAAGGAGTCGTAGTAAAATACATTAATCGTGTAAGTATCATGGAATAAATAGAAAAATGCGTATTTTTTAAAAGGATGTTAGGGTAGGTTTCAGTACCCCATAAATAGCACACATCAGTGAAAATTTGAAAGGTGCAGCAACAGTTACTGACTGATGTCATATATATAGATACGGCATTTTCATGATCCATAACTAGCGATTAATGAACGATTTGATTATAATACAAATATTATAAGCATAGTTCAATATTTTCGATGTATATTTTCAATTTTGCAACTTTCCCCTTGTTTTAACACCTTGTGACACCTCCCGATCAGGTATACCCTAGATCAAAAACGTAGGAACGCCAAGGTTAACAGGAGCAAAAGCCGCACACATGTCTGTGCAAAAAAACGAACAACTATTAAAGGCACTTTTGAGCTTTAAAATTGAATTTATAGGTAATGTATTGTTTTATCACATTATATCTAGTATTATTTTAAATATAAGGTCTTTATCACTGCTAGAGAGTCGACTTTTATTATTTTTATTTTTAGCTGAATATGCAAAGAACCTCTAATCTTATCTTTCTACGTACTTCGGGGGCTGTGCATATCATGTGATATGGCATTACTCACGTGACAATAAGGATTCTTGTAAAAAAACACTCATAGAATCTTGTTGATCTGACGCGCAAAACTACATTGTATTAGCCATATATGAACTTGAGTAGATGAAATTAAGATATAGAATATCCTACAATTTATTGAATTAGTTTTTATATAAATATTACATCTATAAACTTCTTTAAAAAAAATCGATCAGCTTTGACGATCCTTAAAAAGAATATATAGTTGAATACAGCGGTATTTTTTTTTGTCAAAATCGCTATATAACTGAATTTTCAGTTTCAATTGATTTAATATATACTACTCCATTGAGCCTTTTTTCATAATTGAGATTTTTGAACAGTGCTCTTGATTTTTTTTTTCAGCAATAACAATAAATAAGAATTAATCTAAAAATAAATAAACATGAAGTCTTATTTAGAGCCAGGAATAATACCGTTAACAATTTTCTGGTAATCAGGAGCCTCGTCAGAGTAATTAGCTTGGGCAATTCCAAGCTTGAAGTTCTCAAGATCGTAAACAACGTAGGCACTACGAAGGAAGGAATCGCCCAACAAAGAGTAACCACCAATGGATTCAGCAGTACCAATTACAAGGTAGTAAGAGTCGTGTGCGAGTTTGATCCAGAGCTCTTCACCAAGAGTGATTTCAACATCGTTAAAAGTGAAGGTAATAGTCCCAGCAGGAGGTGTCGCACTGTTAAGGCGATAGAGTCCCATACTTGAATCATACGTTAACATACCAGAAAACTGGCTATCGATAATGGAGTTTAGAACTGATGCAGGGATGTACATCAAGGAGGTACCACTATCCAAATTGGCTTGAACAGGAGTTCCATTGACTTTAAGATCAACAGTGAACGAGTGGTTGTTAACAAGATCAAGAGTAGTAAGCTTACCAGTGTAGCGGCTCTGGTCAACTGCACCAAACAGAAGAGTTCCAGTGGGGGAGTTGTAGTCATCCAAGTAGAGAGAGTAGGCAACAGTGTCAATAAGACCCTGCTCCTTCATCGCATAAGGAAGGTTCGTATACTGTCCATACTTACTACCCTCAATGTCTTTGAAGGACAAACCAAGTATACCGGTGTCAAGGTCACCACTTTTCCAACGAATGTGAGAAACACCGAACTGAACAGGAAGAGAGATGTCACCCCAGGTGAATTGATCATTGTAGTAGTCACCAATTGCAGCAGCACCACCGACGTAGCCAATATCAAAACCGTCGTTAATGTACTTAGCAGTTGAAGACTTCGAAGAGTCGTAGGTTTCAGGAGCACCAGTTCCAGTACCCCAAACCCAAAGATCTGAGGAGCCAGTGTCAATAATGACTCTTAAATCCTGTGCATCAGAGCCAAGCTGAATAGTAGCAATGTAAGCAGTAATGTAGTTTGACATAGAGACAGGACTATTTTCCACCGATCGCTTAGAGAGTTTAGAATCAGCAACACTAACGTTTTGAGCAGCAACAGGAATGGTCACAAATCCCTCACTGGTGTAACCATGAGCCATTGAAACAATAGAGAAAATAGAAGTAGCAAGTGAAAACTTCATCTCAGAGAAGAGTAACTAAGGGATAGGAGAAGAGAGAAGAGAGAAGAGTATAAGAGGAGGGCTATAGTAGATCGATACAGAGAAGTCGAGAGGGAGAATTCACTGGTATTTATATCTTAGTTGAAGCCAAGCCTCGGAAAGAATTAGCTCATTTTCACAAATCAATTGTATTTGAGTAAATATGCACTTAACTATATTCTTAGGTTCAGTGCATATGCAAGCGCTTAGGGTATATCCAAAATTTTCAGAAATGGAAATCCCTTATCTGAAGATATATGCATTCTCTGGTACAGAACATCGAAAATATACGCTAAAACCAACTATAACATGTAAAAGAACAAGTAATTATCGCAAAACCATGCGATTCACTTTAACGTCTATAATCGTTCTTTTACTTTTTGCTGAAGTTGAGATATGCCTTGCAAGCTGAAATATTATCTGGGTAAGGTTTAAGTGCCATTTAAAAACCGTGTAAGTAAGTATGTGCTTAAGCTGCAAAAGCCTCGAGGAATCACGGAATATTAGTCAATTATAAAAATAGATACATATCCACTACGATATATATAATTGTCGATTCATGATACATCCGATATTCCAAACAATATATAAATAGTGTTATAAAGAAATTTGGCCTAATTACGGACGCTGGGAGCTTTTACTTAGTTTTAAAACACTCTGACACTTCCCGATCGAGTATACGCTCCCCTTATTGTTTGCAAGTAAGGGACACGGGGGACATCAAACACCGAGAAATTACACAACCCTGGGAAACTTCTTCGCCACTCCTGGTGAATTTTTAAAAACAGCAAGGATACGTAATAAAAAGTATAGGTTTTTACTTATAATTTACTTTCATTCTGCATGATACAACTATGAATTTAACCAATGCATTTCAATCTCTTGGGGTACATGTGCAACTACTATCAAATTACCTGAGACTGTATTCGAGAAGGAATAAGGGCCAGGGTAATACACGGGCCGTTATTAAGCTGTACTAAAAAACTGCGGATTAAAATGTGAAATTTCAATGGTACAGTTTCTAAAAATAAAAAAATTAGCGCCTAAAGTGCAAAACCAACAACAAACCATCAATTAGATCATCCATACTAGAAAATTCAACTAGGTATAGTTAAGTTAGTATTCTTTCATAAGGGACCAGAAACGGTATTATTCACGATTAGACAGTGAGATCGCTCTGTCTTGATACTTAATCCGGATTTATCTCATTTCACGCATCACTCCAGGGCAATTATCTCTTAATAGAAAGGCTTATGATAATATTCAGAAGATCTCGATGAGCACTCTATAACCCTGAATAGCTCACAGCAATAACCTGAGAAATATGAGTAGAGATTTAAAAGCCTATTATTTTGCGACGATACCTCACTTTCTAACAATAAAAAATAACCTAATTAGCGATTTTATAACACTTTTTCAACTGTATATTCAAGCTTTACCTTGTAAGACACTCGATACCAAATTAAACGATTGCCACTTAAGTCACTGTGCACAGCCACCATTACCTATACTTTACGGACTAAGGGGCATTTAGCAAGTGTCAAACCTGCCTTAAGCAGATTTTGCAGAATATAATACCTTTCAATTAGAGGTTTCCTATGAGTGAAATATTCATTACGTAATATATATTCAGGATTGGTCTATTTTAGCTCCAATACACATTTTTTTATTAAAACTTAAAAACAATTCCCAATATAACCTAGCGTATAACATTTGTCGGGCACATCTATATTTATCCACTCAATCGATACTCAAACCACCACTTCAATAGTGTGGTTTTTAGTCTACGGATTGATTCTTGAAAGTTTGTAGACTTCTATGGTCATGTGAGGTGAATTCTCTATTACTCTAGCAATTACATAATGTTTGCCTCACAGTGGAAGGTCAATATAGCAGTGACAAGACACGAATTATATTAATGGTAGATCACGACCCCTCTTCACCATCTAGTTTTGCTAAAAGCACCGAAGACACACCATTTGACAACACAGAGAATAATTCTGCTTCCGATGACAACAACAATGCTGTAAATGAAGTCGAAAACGTATCGATTGACCGTGAATTAGACCCACGCAACACCGAACACTCCACAGATAATTCAAACGTCCATGAAAACGACAATGAAATGGCTGTTGAGTCGGTAGACTTGGATCTAGATGCCCTGCTGGATCGTGACATACCTGCAGACCTCGATGCTCTCGTAGACATTGCTGCCACAGATGCCACAGCTGAACCTTTAAACGACCCGCTTTTAGAAAATGATCCTCTGCTAGGCCTTGATCTTCCTGGTATGGACGATAGTACAATTAATTTCAATCCTGAACCAACATACCAAACCAAGGAAGAGGTTGAAAGAGAACGCATGAAACTACTCGTGTCACATTTTGATGAACAGCAGATGTCTCGGTACGCTGCATACCGTCGAGCAAATATTCGAAGAGCATCAATCAAGAAATTTGCCAGCCAACTATTAAATCAACCTATCAGCAATACCGTCGCTTTGGTTTTAGGAGGAATGTCCAAAGTATTAATTGGCGATATTATCGAACTGGCTCGAGATCTTCAAGACAAGGAAGAGGAATTGGAAAGGCAACGACGAAACCTCCCTGATCCTCTGCCAGGATCTGAGCCTGAACCGTTGCTTCCCACGTACATTCGTGAGGCTTGGACGATCTACAAAAGAGAAACTGGAACGGTTCCCGGACCCAAAACAAGGACAGGAAGCATGAACCGTATGTTTTAATGCAATATGTACTATTTATTTATTAGTTTTTTCCCCCTCCATCGCTGTGGTTAGATCACAGTGAGCAGCAAAACCCAAATTGATAGCAGGCTAGTGTTTGAGGATGCAGAATTGGAAGTCTGTGTCACACTGTTTATAAGGTTAGATGCTGAAGCCGAATTTGAAACGGTAGCTACGTTATTGACTGATGAAAATGAGTCAGTAGTAACAATCTTCGGGGTGGCTGTGCCTGTTTCCTTACCAGATAAATGTGTATCATAGGAGTAATAAGTAGTAGCACTGTGTAACATAAAAGAGTTTACGAATGTCACACTCCCCTGGCGGTGGGCCGAGGATGTATCCAGTTCTAACCCCATAATGTAAGAAGAAAGATTAGCTTTCAAACAGACCCTTTTTAAAGAAAACTCGTACGCCTTTACAGCTCAAGATGAAACACAAACATGAAACATCATGCATATCGTTTAATCGTAATCCATTTTTAAAACTCGATAAATTGGAAATGTTGACAATCATGCGATAAAACGCAGGTTATAACCTTATTGGTAGCAACGTCATGACGAGACGCAAGTGCCGACGGTTCGATATCTAGATGGGCTCGCTGCCCAAGTGAATTCACAAGCTCATTTCCTTCAACACTAACCACATTAGCCCCATCCCCACTAAAAACAGTAAGCTCTCCACCAATTTCAGACCGGTTTAGGACATTCCCAGTTTCTCCATCCAGCACCAAGACCTCATTTGATTCCAACAAAACCGCATAATTTGGGACTTCTGGGTTGCTTAAACAGCGTATAGCCTTAACATTTTCAGGAATATACACCGAATATGCCTGCTTTAGTCTGGAGAACATGCTCTTTCTCATGAAATCTAGTTTCGTGTCAAGATGCTCTCTCACCTTAGTGTAAAGGTCACTTAAATCTGTTGCCAATTTAATGTCAAGGGCACCAAGGGCTGAAGTATCAAACAAAGACTGGATCACGTCGTCAATGTCCTCCGAAACCAACTCCGTAACCCCAATCGGCCGGTCGATTTCCTCAGTGAAAAGAGCCTCCAAAAACGCTGCTTGTCTTTCAAAAGACAGGTGGTACTCTGAAACACTTTTCAAAGTGCTCAATGCTCTTTCATGCAATTCAGATAGGATAGGGGAGCTAATACCTGCGCTTCCGAAAGCGATAATTACCTGGTCCACAGTAGCAATTATCTGGCGGGTTAGTGTGTGTTTAACCGTTTCCCAGTGCTGTGTATAGCCACGGTACCATATTTTAAAACCTTGTTCGTGGCGGTCCTGAATCCAGGCTGCTGATTCACTGCTAGTAGTCCCATATATCAGTGCCGTCACCAGCAGGTCCTCCATACCTGACAGACCCATGTCCCCTACAAACCACGAATTAAGCGATGCCATTGCCTCAAGTGATGTCGCAAACTGGGCACAGCCCTGTTCTAGAATTGAGACCAGCCTAATTGAGAGCGCGGTTCGTTGGACTTTCAGCCTTGAGCTTTCATCTAAATCATTCGGGTTCAGCCCAAGGATATTCAGAATGGCTTCAATCCAAGAACCTTCGATTTCTTCATCTGACGATTCGTCAGTCATTTCCTCATCATCTTTTTGCTCATCATCTTTTTGTTTAGCTTCTTTTTCAGCTTCGTCTTGCTCATTTTTCTTCTCAATTGGTTCTGGCTCAGTACGGACCAGAGACAAATTACTGAATCCTTCACCGTTTTGAACACACATATATGCACCGCAAGACTCATTTGCCTGTAAAAACACCACCGGCAACTTGTTATCAGCACCGTCTTGGTTCTTCAGCTGCAGCTCGCCGATATCGAGGGCACCATGTAGACATACCCTCAGTTTACCATCCACAGTACCCGCTGCAGCAAAAGGAGCAGATTCCAATGCCTCATTATTTTCTCCAAACCTGTTGAGAATCGATATTAGCGTCTTTTTATCCCCATTCTGTACTTTCGCGTACTCGGGATCGGCCCAGGCGATACTTTGGGCACCCCTGCAGTCCATTGGAAAGTCTAAAGGCCTTCCATTGTGCACACTGCACATTGTAACCTCGTTACCCTCATGAAGCACTGCAAATAGTTCACCGTTTTTGCTCCACGAGACCGCTAGGATTGGTGCCTTGTTGGCCAGGCGAGTGCTCCAGACCTGCTGGCCACTCTTACGACATAAACTAAGGTGATTACCGGCAACAAAGAGCACCACGCTTGTTGCTGGGGAGATCGTGAGTAAACTGCTGGAGACCGGTGCTGGCAGCGTACACAGACTCATGAGAAGCTGCCCTCGCCCCAAGCCAGGTAAATAATTTAACAAAGTATATATTAATGGTTACGAAACAGAAGCGATGCCTTGTAGCAAAATAGCACCAGCTCTCCTTTAATCCCGGACTTCAATTCCTTGCGAATTTGTTTCACGGTTGGGCCCTCTAAACAGTACATGACGTTTACGGTGTCCTGGGTGTACACTGGACTTGGTGTTTGAAACGAGTTAGTTTTCTGAACTGATTTGGTACGAAATTTTTGCCGCATTATGGATGCTCACTCGTACACTCATTGACCCTTAAGTACTTCCAGATTTCAGACCAGAACAATCACTAAGAGACTGGAATTCGACCAGCTGGAGACGAGAGGAGTAAGGCGAATTGACTGCACACCAATGAAATTCACAAATAGATTATATAGATTAACTGAGGTTTTTGCTGTCTTCGAACTCGTTGACAACCGCCACATGCCTATCGCGGTCAGCCAGCGTTCCGCCAGAGGCTTCCATCCCCTCATTGGAGTCGTCTTCCTCCATGCGGTCGTCCATATCCCGAGGAACCGGCTGCATCTGCACGGAAGGAGCAAACTTGGTGCGCTCGAGGTTCTGCAGAATCTGGGTAAGCACTTTATTAAGGTATTCTGGAGAGTTCGCGTTGATCATGTTGCCTGCACGGACCTCCATGCGGTAGTCTGGCCCGAAGTACTCGTAGTATTCGTTGAAAGGCAGCTCCACCGGCAGCTCGACACCGGCACACACACTGGTCTCGAATGCCCACGTCCGACTGACGTTGCGGATGGTGTATCCACCGCCGCCCAAAACCATCATGGGCAAGCCAAAGCTCTTCACAAAGTCCACACACTTAGCATGGCCGTACATTGACAAATTGAAGCACCCCAAACGGTCGCCAGACAGCGAATCGCCGCCACACTGCAGCACAACCGCACCAGGCTGGTACCACTCCATAATGGCACGGATTGTGGGCTGGAACACCGAGTGGTAGGTTTCATCGTTGATTCCGTCACGCAGCGGAAAGTTCACGGCATGGTACTTGCCCTTTCCAACCCCGATATCGCGGAGCTCACCGGTTCCCGGGAAGAACTCGCCGTACTTGTGGAAACTGCAGGTCATCACACGGTCGGTGGTGTAAAACGCCTCCTCAACACCGTCACCGTGGTGGACATCAATGTCAATGTACAGAACACGCTGGTGGTACCTCAGCAGCTCGAGAATACCCAATGCAATGTCGTTTACGTAGCAGAAGCCGGACGCCTCGCTCTTCTTCGCATGGTGGAGTCCACCGGCCCAGTTTACGGCAATGTCGCACTTTCCGCGGTTCAAACGAGCCGCTCCTTCCATCGATCCGCCGGCACTGATCCCGCAATACTCGAACAAACCGTCGAAGACGGGACAGTCCTCACCCACGTTGAAGACCACCTGCTCTCGGCTGAACTGGTCAAGGTTGTCGGGGGTTACTCGACTGAGAAAATCTATGTACTCGTCGGTGTGGAGCTGTGTCATCTCCTGTTTTGTGGCTGGTTTGGCCCGGTAGATCTCGAGATCCTTGTACAGGCCGTAATTCATGATGAGCGAGTGGGCCATTCTGATTCGGTGCGGTTTCATGACGTGGCCTACATTGTACATGTAGTTGCCAACATCCTGGTCGTAGAAGTACGCCACCCGCTTCTTTTGTTGCGGCCGAAATTGGCCTAATTCAAACGGCTCGGGCAGCATATGTGACCCTGACCCCATGTGGGGATGAAAATATATGCCAAATAAAAGGAAGAAAGAAAAGAAAGAAAGAAAAGAAAAAAGAGAAATAAAATAAAATAAAAAAATAAATACCTAATTAGAAATAAAGATATTTAGTTTTTTTGAAGTAATTCTTAAACGAATGGGCTGTATCACCCACCCTCTTTTGTTTAAGAAGGTAATTATGAATCCTAATGGACTACTGGGCTAGTTTTCAGCCTCTATTTGGCCACTTTGGCTCAAACTCATACGAAAGTATAGACAAGTAAACCATCTAAGTACTGCTAAACGTTTACTGAACCAGCCAGACTGGGCAGGGTAGGCCAAGTATGTTCGCCAAACCAGCGTCATTCAAGCCGTACGCGGCCATCAAGAACTCCGAGCGGAAGCAGATTCTCGCCAAGATCGAGAAACAATGCGGGTTAGAAGGTGAGGACTCTGCTTTGCGACAGCAGCTTCTGCCTAAAACTGTTCAGGCAGCCAAAGCCATCACCCACGGAGGCGAAAAAATCACCGTTTATGCTGATTCCCAACTCCCACTATGGATTGTGACCAGAAACGGGCTAGTTCCTACTGTTGCAGCCTTGCTGAACCTCCCCGATGACTTCCAGCTGCGTCTTTTGCCCACTGTGTACACGGTTGGCCGCACTCTCCAGTTTCTACAAAACGGGGCTGATTTCATGGTCCCAGGTATCTTTGGCGAACTCCCGAAGGTTGGAAAAGATACTGTTGTTGCTCTACGTGATTTGGAAACCAATGCTTTGCTGGCAACCGGCGTTTCGCTGGTTGATTTAGGGAACTTGGATCCTGAGAAGGACAAAGGCAAGTGTGTTCTCACCGTCAGCGTTGTTGCCGATAAACTGACCCCCAACACCACGGTAAAACCGTTAACTAAATCGGGGGCAGAGGCAGTGAATGAGGCCGAAAAACTAGAGGAACAGCTAACTGATGAGAAGCCAACTGATGAGCAGAAAGCTGATGAGGACGAAGTTGTGAAGGTTGCCGAAATGGTCGAGGAGCAAAGTTTAGAGGACGAAATTGCTGAACCTGAGGAGGTACTGTCGCCCAAAGAGATCGACGAGGCGTTTGTTTACGCTGCAAACGTCGTCATACGCCAGCCTCGAACCTACCCCATCTCAATGTCCTCATTTGCAGCGCTTTTGAACGACCACCTGCCCTTCCAGCACTCTCAATTGCTCGTTAAGAATACCACATTCAAGAAAATGAACAAGCTGATCAAGCATGTTGAGAATCTGGGTCTTTTGAGCAGCCGCGAGAGACAAGGAGGCGAGGTGATTATTACCGGTGCCAAGGTGGCAGTTGGTGATGCTTCCCTGACGCCAGTGCCGCCTACTCGAAAGCGTCAGGTGAAGAAGGACCGCATGCAAGTAGACATCAGGTACAAACCGCACCCCAATGTACGCTTAGTTGCTCCACAGCTGACCGGTGACCTAGTGGATGCGGCCACCCTTAAGAAAGTCACTTTTGACTACATTTTCTCACACAATCTTGCCAAGCCCGGCGATACAGAGGTCCTGCTGGACACGGAGCTCCGCAAAGCGTTGGGCCAGCGACAAACCGTTACTTCAGTAAGCCGGGACGACGTGGGAACGCTGGTGGTGAAGAGCTCCACCCCGTTCCATCGAATTGTACCGATTGGCACCAAGCCCGAGGATGCCAAATGGACCAAAGGCGGAGTCCCCTCGATTCAGATCAAGACCGAGCGTCGCGGTGGTAACAAAACCGTTACGCTTGTGGGCCAGGCCGGCCTGCAGGGATTTGGCATTGACCCCAGCCAGTTTGCCGATGAGCTGCGGCATGCCTGTGCCGGTTCGGCTGCACTTACAGACACTAAAGGCTTTGCTGCCATCACCGTGCAAGGCAACCACGTTGCGAAGATCCAGCAAGTGCTTGAGAAAAAAGGAGTCCGACCGGCATACATTAAATAAAACAACAACAACAACAAATACATAATTAATCCGCCTTCTTCTTCTTCCTCTTCTTGATTTGGCGGGACCACCCACTAATGACAACGATGCACAGTGGTCCAATTAGCGGCATGTACACTGCCAGTTTGTGCTCGTCCGGGAAGAATGCCTGGGCAACCATATCCTTATTGAAGAATGCCTGTTCAGCCGCAATGAATGCATTGGCGGCATACTCCGCTGCCTGCTCAAACCTGCACTCCGAGAGTGCCTTGAGGCCATTGTCAATAGCTAATTGTGCCTCTAGAACCTTGCCTTTGACCTGCTGGGGAACCGGAATGGCCGGCATGCTGGCAACAAGCCGCTTAAGCGAGCCAATACTGGCTGCGGCCGCCTTCAACCCGCGTAAACTGTTCCTGCGAGCGAGCTCGTTGAGCCTTATTGACAACGCCGGCTTGCTCTCCAGCCCGAGGTTTTGAGGCTCACGCATCCCCAACAAGACCAGCAGCTGGCGACCAAACACCTGCATTACTGGCCCCAAATCAGCCTCCGTGAACTCTGATTTCCCATCCAATGGTTGTGAAACAACCACTCCGCCCCACTGGGGAATCACAAACGAGTTCGACTTCGAGTTCATCACCTCCAGTTCCGAGGAAGGCACATAAAGCACAAAGTTCAAGGTGGGCTCGGAGGTCAGACTAGCCAACGGCCACTCGGCAAAGTCCACAAAGTTCGTGAGTTGCGAGCGGTCCAATAAACGGGTCTCGTTCACCAGCGTGCGTGCATAAAGTGCAGTTTGCGTGTCCACGGTGAGGTTGACGACGGTGTGGCTGACCCTGTCCAGCAGGGAGCCCAGGTGCTGCTGGATGGCCTGAGCAGCCTGCCACCCAACCAACTCGCCTTGTTCGCTGAAAAGACTGAAGGTGAGGTGCAGGTTGGGAGTGTACCGAACGGTAACAGCCGGCAGAGACGCGGCCTCCTCATTTAAAAAGCCCTTGTAGACGTGGTCCACCAACAGTGCAGCCACAACCTCGGGAACGCGGCCGTCAATCATCGTTCGCTCGCTGAATTCGACCTCCAGCTTGGTGGATCCGCTGTCGAGGCCAAGAAGGTCGCCGGTGCCGAACTTCGCATGAACACACAGTTCTGCCAGGTCGGTGCACTCGCCATCCACGATAAATTGAGCCGGGGAAACACCCACGCTTTCAGCAAGTTTTTGGTTGAGCAAGAACTGCGTGGCAGCAGCCAAATCGGGCACTTGATCGCCTTCCACGGCAATTCGAATCGTTGCCGGCAGCGGCGCCTGCGCCAACTCGTCGTATTTCTGGAGCATGTCCAAGTCAAGCTCGACACGATTGACCATCAGAGTATAGATGCACAACGGGATGCCCAGAGCCAGCCAGGCCGTCATCCACAGAGTGAGCCGTGGACTGGTCATGTTTGGTGGATCCTTGTTTTGCCTTGCCCAGTTTGTATTGAAATTTAAATTAGTCTATATACATTTTATACAATAACGGGAATGCTGGGCGACCGAGTGCTGCTCAACAGCGTCTTTCCGACCTGGCCCTTTTTGGCAGAGGCCACGCTCTGCAGTTGAGTTCGGATTGTCTGTACCGCCTCGAGGATGTTTCTGACGATCTGTGCATCGGTGAAGCTGGCTTTGCCAACGGGCAAAATAAGCATGTCCTCCACCTGCTTGTATGAGGTCTCACCTTTAGCGGCCGAGATAGTGTCGAAGACTTGGGAGGTCACGGTGCCTCGTTTGGCACTGGGCATCAGTCCTTTCGGGCCTAAAATACGGGCGACCTGCGAGACCCGCGACATCATCTCGGGTGTGGCATAAATTCGGTCTACGGAACTCAGGAAGGCAGCGGTGTTGTCCCGAATCTGGGCAATAATCTCGTCGGATCCTACAACGGCTGCTCCAGCCTGCTGGGCCTGTTTGGAAAGCTCGCTAACACTTGTGAGAACGCATATCCGCTCTTCTTTGAGCCCATGGGGGAGCCTCAATGCTCCAGAGACTTTCTGCACCCCGCGTTCACCAACAATCCGCATCTGCAGCGAAACCGTTGCGGAGTGGCCGGGTTCTCCGACTTCCGAGGCCCGGATATACCTCATTGCTTCGGGTACTCCCATCGTGTGGGGCAATTCCCGGAAGATGCGTGCCTCTTGTCGCAGGTTCTCGTATGCCATGGCGGCTTCCCGCTTCATCTGCAGACGTTTCTGTTCTCGCTCACGCTGCTGCACGAGTTGACGCTGATCGACTTTGGGAGCCTCTTTGGCCGCCGCATAGCCACGCCGCTGGGCCTGTTGGGCTTTCGAAACCTGCTTGACCAGCCAAACCGGTCTGAGGTTCCTGAACATGATAAATTTCACTTGTCAGTATGTGCCCGTGCCCTGACTTATTTCACATCCTACTATACTATTTGCTTAAAGGCATGTATATTTTTTTGTAACTTATTATGGAAGTTCAGTAATAACGGCCAAGTTTATATAGCATCATGCACATTGGCAGAGCGGTTATGACTGCATGACCCACAATTAAGTTATGGGTTAGCAGTGCCACCTTAGTATTTAATTTCAGATCTGTGTCCAAGAGATCTAGAGTTTTGTAATCCAGCATCTTACTGAAATCAACAATGAAATAATCATACTTTGTCGCTGGAAATCCAATTTCACTAATAATTGCTCGCGGAACTTCGTTAAAGCTAATACAAGTACGGGTTAGATTCTCTTTTAGCCTTTGAAATAATTCATACTCTGATATTTTGGGGTGTTGCTCAGCATCCTCCTTAGTAGTTTGATTGGCATTGCTGCTGCTAGCTTCTTTATCTCCGGTATCAATGTATAAGTCACATTTTAAATTACCGTATAAATCCAATACTACAACTCGGGAGAGTTTTTTTTCATCTTCCACCTCTTCGTATTCACAGCCCACTGCACAAAACAGGCTCCGGTCCATATTTAAAAACTTCGTCTTCTTCATAAAGTTGAGAGCTTCTGAAAGCCTAGCATCTATCTCTTCTACTTTTTCCGAGTAGCTTTTTTGCTTTTCGTTTTTGGTTACTAGTTTATATTGGGGTTTATATACTTTTTTTTATTCCATAGATTTCAAGTTTGTGACGGTATAGATTTCAGTGGAATGTAACTGTTTTCGTTTTCTATGCGGTAAATTAATAAACGGTTTATTTACTAGGTATTATAACTACTATTGAATATAGGAGCCGAAGTCAGGCTTTCCGCCAAGAGTACCGAAAACGTCGCCAATGTAGTTCCCAGGAGCAACGGTACCATTAGTGGCATTGGCAGAAAGGGTGGAGTTGACGATAACAGTGCCGTTCACGAAGGTGCTGTTCCACTGACCCAGAACCGACTTGATGAACGGGTAACCAGCACGGTACAGGTTCTCAAAGGCGATAGCAGAGCCACCAGTGTTGTTGTGCTGGAAGAAACCGATGCTGTCGTTGGACAGAATCTTAGGTGGACGGTCGAAGTCAGAACCGGTTCTCAGCAGAACCCAGCGGGAGAAGTCGGTTAGGCCAAACTTCGAGGCACGAATAGCAGCCTCAAGCACGGCAGAGTCTTCCTGGGAGGTAGTGCAGTAGTGTCCGGTACCATTGGTGAGCTGGGAGGTCGTGTTGGCGAATGCGGAGCTAAGCAGGTCACCGGTGTAGTAAACATCCGAGGTGGCCGAGTCGCACTTCAAAACCTTGGCACCACCGCGAGCAGCCGAGATGTTGTAGAGCTGGTTGGTGCGGTTGGCAGCCGGTGAAGAGAGCAGAGTGACGTTTGAGGCCAGAGCGGCAGCGTAGTCACGGAGCTGTTCGTTGACCTCGAACACCTCAGTGCCGTAGTACTTCTTAGCAGCCTTGCCAGGCTGGTCAGTTCCGTAGGCCCAGTATCCAGTAGACCAGTTCTTGGGCATCTCCCTGGGGTCGATCTCGTACTGGAGAGCAACACTGACGGTGAAGCGAGCGAATGCAGCCGATCCAAGGCCACCGTAGTACGGGTTAATACCAGCAATTCCAGCCACCAAGAAGTAGGTATCAGTAAGATTAAACTTGGGGTTGGTGAGGAAAGCCGAAATGGAGGCAGCAGCGTTGATTTCACCTTCGCCGGTGGTCAGTTGGCACAAATCGTAGTTGTGGGTGCAGGAAACGTTGGGGAAGAGAGGCGAGAGACCAGGAACGGTGATGTTATTGGTGAAGTTCTGGTACTTGTGCCAGGGAGCAGCTTCAGGAGCAAACAAGCTCACAACAACCGCTTTGGGGCTGAACACCTCGTCGAACTTCTCGACCTCGTAATCGAGGGCCGAGCCAGCGTACTTGGTATTACCATTAAGTGCCTCAGCGGCACCAGCATAGAGCGCAATCAAACAGGCAGAGATTTGCATCTGATCGAATCGTAGGTGGGAAGGTGGGGAATAAAAGATTTCAGGTAAACATTCTTATCGGTTATATGCATCATTATGCATAGATCAGGGCAGCGGCTGATTAGATTTTTCATCACCTGATGGATGTGTACATTCCGCACACAAAATTTCCAATTTCCAATATTAATTACAATTTTCATTTACAATACCCATGTGCCAGTTAGAATTTCAGAGGTAGGTTTGTACAGTATATACATAGCTCATAATATTTACCTGGTGCTAGGATCAACAAGCATTTGCGAGAACTGTTCGATTTTTTCAGTGCCTCGGACCTCATCGGTGAGCTGGGGAAGCTCAACAATGTGGAAATCCTCATAAAGTTCGTGGATCTGCTCGGTATACTTACGCTGCAGTTTCACTCGCGACTCGCAGCGCTTACAAGAGCTGCCTTCGTCGATCTTGACCAGCTGGTTGACAATGATGGTGTTGGTGTCAATACCGAACCCGGTGAGCTCCTGAATCATCCGCTCAGTTTCGTAAAGCGAAAGGAACTCTGCAATACACACACAAATGAATGTGGTGAGGTCGGGGTCTTGGAACTGGCGGTTGACCTCCACAATGGTCTCCCTGGTCTCGTCAAGCTTGGCAAACATCTCGTCCATGTTCTGGCCTTGCGATGCCATCATTGTGTTGAGCATGGGGCCCATACTGGATGTGAACTCCCTGATTTTTCCCAGTGCCGACTCGAGAATAATCGGGAACTGCAGGAAACGCAGAGTGTGGCCAGTGGGGGCAGTGTCGAACACAACAACACTAAAATCCTGCTGTTTGACTCGCTTCATGACCTCGGCGAACGACATGGCCTCGTCAATACCGGGGATGGCGAACACAATGTCTTTCAGTAACCCGTTCATGCTGTCACCGTTGCTCTTCTGCATCCATTCCTCCAAGGTAGCAGCAGGATCGATCTCCATTGCACTTAAATTCGGTATGCCATTCACCGCACTTGGTTCTTTACCGAACTTTTGGCCAAAGGCATCGGAAAGGTTGTGGGCAGGATCGGTGGAAATAATGAGCACGTTTTCACGGCGTTTTGCAAGCTGCACTGCCACCGAGCACGAGTTTGTGGTCTTACCAACACCTCCTTTTCCGCCAACGAATACCCAGCGAAGAGAATCGTGGTCCAAAATCGAATTAATAGTCGGGTCCATTTTAGTTGGTTCCTTGCCCCGACAGTGTGCCACACTTTTTAACGTAGATTTCGAGAATGCAGTAGAATACTAATCTATACTTTTCTAGTTCTAAACGGTAATTTAGTGGTGTTTATTACGATTACCGACACACCATGTACAATAATTGAGCACAGCACAACAAAAGAAACAATTGGCCAAAGCTTGTGTTCGAGGTACCTGGAGCCTTTTAGTTGTTCCAAAAGCTCCTCAGCCTCCAAACACATGTATATTGCTGCTACACCAATTGGTCCGAAGTGGCCGGCCAGCAGCATCTCCTTCCACCCGTGTATTTCCGGAATTATTTTGTACAGTACCGCCAGAGCCGGAATCCTACGACCAACCAGTATTAAAATAACGATCACAATTAGCCTCCACACTCTCAGATCGGGCCTATTAAACTGCTCCCAGGGGATAACAGCACCAAAATAAATAAAGTAAGCTGTATTTAACAGCAAATCGATAAAACCTGTGATTTCAACTTTGGGTATTTCTTCGTGAAAGGAGTGGTGTTTCCATCCGGTCCACGAAAAGGCTGCACCAGCAGCAAAGCTAACGAGAAAATCATCGCAGCCTAGCAAGCTGCCAATTCCACAGCAAAAAAATGCAATTATTACGTTGTAGATTAGCAAGTACTCGTCGCGGAACTCGTAATATTTGGAGGCTGTTTTGAAAACAAGCAGCATAACCAACCCAATTGCGGCACCCAGCACTAATGCAAACAAAACTTGCCACAAAATAGTCAATACAATGAAATCTTTGGCAATCAGCCCGTAGTGGTGCTCATGGAGTAAAATGTACACCGGGAGCATTACAAATGGCAGTGCCATACCGTCATTACTGGCGCTTTCTGCAGAAAGCAAATTAATTAACCGCTGAGGCAACGATTTAGCAAATCCAGGACCGCTAAGGACTGCAGAGGCCAGCACAGGATCGGTTGCAGTTACACAACCAGCGATCACAAGCGATTCAAGCCACCGCAATTCAGGAACCAGCCCGTAAACAAAAATGCTATTCAAAAGAAATCCAACCACCATAATAGGAACCAGCAACATAAACAAGCTCCACCAGTTATGCAGCACGTACTTAGGAGGTAGTTCGGCACTTGCCGCGAATATCTGAATGTCCATTACAATACGCGACAGCTCTAAAGTCAATTTGTGCTCGTTGGAAACCCAATCTCGGGGAGAGAACCAATTCAACGCGTGCGGACCTACAATGAGACCGAAAAGAGTAGCGATAATAACCTCGCTGAAATCATATCGGTGTTTGAGTATCAGTGCTACAGACATTATTATTATTAGGCCAAAGGCTAAGCAAGCATAGGAGACATGACTATGCTCAGTAGACAATTGTGACCACATTTATTTCATTTGATTCTCCGGGGGGCTGAGACATTCCTGGCCCTGTTTTGACCTTTGTCATATAGTATATAGACAAACGGTTCGCAAACCGCCAGAGTCTTTACTTACTTTCCATATCACAGTTTTACAATCTATTTTAAGCCCTTCAAAATCTATATATGTACAATGTTTACCACCCCTCGCGGCTCAATTTGGTTCTAGTGCCCAAAGAATCCTCACCACTCCTAGCACTCTCAATCATATCCACTAGTTTATCGTTTTGCTCCTTTGTCAATGGCTCGTAGGTCTGCCTAACGTCTAAAAACCTGAACAACCCAGCCGCGAAATCGCTGTCGGACATCTGGCTCAACACGTAGAGGTTGGCTCTAATATACTGCACCAAATGCTCTAAAATAGTCATGTCAACCACATCACTTTGCTCAAACAAGTTTCTCCATAATGCACTAGCAAGCACGGTGTCTCCACCCATGAGTGCCTCGTCATAACTGAACACAGAGCCCTTTAACTGCTGAGAAAACTGTTTTTTGTAGTTATTGGTAGTGCGGTCCGAGTTCACTCGAAGCACCTCACGCAATTGGAAGTCAATATCGTCAAACACACCATTAACCAGTTTCTGTTGGTACTCACGGCAGTACCGTCTGGGCATTGGCCGCATTCGAACATAGAGCATCCACACGTGTAAAACCTCTACCTGATACCACTGGAAAAACGTCTGGGGCATTCCAAGCGTGTTGAAATAGAATTCCGACAATGGACCGAGCGGTTTCCCCTTCTCGAAGTAGGCCTGACCCTTGCACTGGTCGCGGTACAGAGCACCAGCAACAGGGCCCGATCTGATCCGGTCCATGTCCAGATTAAACATGCTGATCACATTTTCTCCAAGCATCTGTTGCCACCACGGCAAAACACGGTTGTATCGGCCGTTGTCGCCCTTGTACTGGTTGAGGATGTGAGCAATGAGGTTTCCTTCCGGGAGATTTCGTAAAGGAGGAACAGCTCTCGGCACCAAATTAGCAGGATTCTTTGTATCTACAATTGTATGCTTCTCGTGCATTCGCACGCGAGCTGCAGCCTCAGTAGAGTATCGAAGCACCTGTCTCATCTTGACAAAAAAAGCGGGACACCCAACCCTGAAACTTATGAGGCCAATTATAACACCTTTAATTGAAGTCTTGTTTCCAGGTCGCAAGTGGGTGCTTCATTTTGGTATTATTTTGGTATTTAGCTTAGTTTAGAGAATTTAGTTTAGTTCAGGGATCAATCATATGTTAAAATATTGAAATTGGATTCGACAGTTAGTTGCAGGGTGCTATTTGGTAGATAAAAATAAATATAGACAAAACCGAATTTAACCAACCCGTAAGTAAAAATCCAAAACTGTGCGGCGAGTAAAGCCAGTCTCCAGTCGCCTGAACCGATTCGCTGGAAAGGACTGATTTACTGGTTCCAGGTTTAGGTAGTCACAGGCTCTTTCTGATGTCGATTGAAACCAAAAAGCAGCTGCTGGCCACCGCCCGGGAACAGTCATATTTTAAGCTTGACCCCCCCGAGCTGGACAAACTATGGTACATAAGTGCGGATTTTATCGAGAAGAACCGGCTGATTTGCTTTGAGTACGAGTGGTTCACGCTAATTGAGCAGCATTTCATGCTCTCGCTGTTGACGTGCCACGGTACTATTGCCGAATTAATGCTCAAACGCATTACCGACAAGTTCGGCCCTGAGACTCGAAGAGTTAAAGCTCTGCGTGCCGCTATTGACGAAAGCACCAAAACCGACGCCGAGCTCGAAGAAGTCTTCAAATCAACCTCCATCGAGTACCAAACTGCCCGCAAGAAAGCAATGGTTGTTTACAAACGCCAGAAGCAGTGGGTCGAATACATTCGTGAGCTTGTTAAGTACCTTGACGAGAACCCAGTTGACGACGAGGCCTGGGCGGAGCTGGGCGAGACCTACGCCGAATGCGGCGATTTTGACAGTGCCATCAAAAGCTTAGAGCAAGTTTTAGTGATTCAGCCCATGGCATACAACGTGTTTGCCCGGATAGGCGAGCTCAAGAGACTGCAGGCAGTTCTATCGCTCTCCCAAGGGTTCACCGTCTCCCGCAACTTGCTCGAGAGCGGTTTGGACCACCTGTGCCGGTCGGTTGAGCTTAACCCCCTCTACCTGCGTGGCTGGTGTGGGATTGTTTCGCTGACCTCGGTGCTCCCCGATGAACAGTCCGGCAAACTGCACGATAAAGCATTGGCCACCGCTAAAAAGCTTGCGGAGCGAAACATTGGATCTAAATCAGACGTTGAGGCTGCAAATAAGCTCACGGCACTGTTTTCAGGCCAGATCAACTAGTCTAGTTAACTAATTTAAATTATCAGACGGCTAATTAGGGGTTAGGAAATGAAGGTCCTTGCCATTAGCGGCCCCAGCTGCAGTGGTAAATCAACGCTGGCACGGCACCTCCGGCACGTTTTACCCCACGCAGCAATTCTATACCAGGACGACTTCTACCTGCCCGAGTCGCAGCTCCCCCGCGATGCGGACGGCCAGTCTAACTGGGACTGCCCCGCTGCCTTCGACATGCAAGCCATGCACGACCGGATCCTCGAGATTAAAACCTCTAACCAGCTGCCAATCGACCAAAACACCCGCGAGGAGCACAACAACAACGATGGATTAAACCTGCTAACCCCCGAACAGGCCCAAGCCGTCAAAACCCAACTTTTCAACCTGCAAGAACCGATACTAATTGTGGAAGGAATTCTGCTGTTCTACCGCTCCAGCCCCCTCTTTAGCTTATTCGACACCCTCATAATGTGCCCCTTTGACTACCGGGTCCTCAAGCAGCGTCGCGAGCGGCGAGTAGGCTACGACACCCCCTGTGGAGACTTCTGGCAAGACCCCCCCCACTACTTCGACAGTTTGGTATGGCCCGAGTTCCTTAGGCACTACAAATACCTTTTTGAGCCCAGCGACACCTCGTACTCCCAGCTCTCTAGCGAAGCCATCCACAGAAACCTCAAAATGCCCCCCCTGGCCTGCGACTTCAAAACCGTCATCGAGTTCGTGGTAAATGCTTGTAATATGTAAAATAAATAAAGTGTATGACATCTCAGAATGTCGACCAGTCACCGCCGCCGCCGACCTCGAGCTCCTCCTGCTCGGTTCCCTGAATTGGCTGCTGGACCGACAACGGCCCATCCTGGAGCCGTGGGGAATCTAGGCAAAATGCAGCGAACTCAGAGGCACACTTGTCGCACGCGCGGCAAGGAACACCCAGCAAATTGAAATTAAGGATCCGATCCAGGCCAATTGTGCGTTTGGTGTCCATCGAGCAGAACACACCGCCGCATTTTCGGCAGTGGTGCCGCCGGCGGTACCAGGTGAACTGTCGCTCGCATGCCAGGCACTGGCTGGCGCTCTCGTCGCGGACCCAGTGCCGGGTAACTGGCTTTTGCGAGTGCAGCACCGCACTGGCACCGGTGGCCATGCTGGCCGATGCAATGGAGCCAGGCACGGACGAGTTGGGAGAGCCCGAATCGTACGAGGCCTCCTCAGTAGGTCTTAGAACTGCCGGAACGTAGATCGGCTGCTTGGGGTCCCGGATATGCTTGATTGGCCCGTTGCTGGAGCACTCGACGGGGGAGCCTGCCAGCGACATAACAAGCGAGTGAGGAACCAGCGGCATTTCGCTGATCACCGACGAGCTCCGGCGCATGTCGCTGGCCCCATACGGCGCATTCAGCTCGCTCTTATGCAAAACGACCCGGGCCGGCTCGTACTTGCGGCGGGGCTGCGGTGGAGGGCCAGTCATAACCGAGTGTGGGGTCAATTGGGGCGACCGGTAGAAACCATCGGTGGTTCGCGGGCTGGTTCGCGGGCTGGACGAGGCTTGGGACCCTTGCGAGCCGTTGGCGGTGCTGCTGGCTCCCGCGCTGGCACTGGTATCGCCAAACGGCTCCCTGAACCCGATTTTCTCGCCTACGGGGACCCGTTTGAGGGCCGCACTGGCCGGGTTCCGGATTCGGTCGTCGTCTGACTGCAAACTAACATTGTCGATCTGCGGGGGGACCTCAATGTGCACCTCGGGCGAGTTGGCGGTTAAAGTCGATAGTTGGGAGTACGAACGGCGGCTCGCACTGTCGGATATGTCGCGTTTCTGGAAATCCAGCGCTTCTGAATTCTCCGAAGTGGTGGAGGAGCTGGACGCGGCGCTGGTGGCAGAGGACTGCGAGGTGCTTGGGTGGGCATTTGCAGGCTTCAGCGGCCGATTAAAGGGGTTCGAATTAGTATCTGAGTCGGTTGGGGGGGTGGATGTCTGTGAGCGGGGGACCGAGCTAACTGCCGAACTCGGCTGGACTGCTACGGAGCCTCCGTTGGGCCCGTGGGTGGAGGCGGAGGTGGCCAAACGACGGCCGTAGCTGTGTTTCAGCATTACAGAGTCGCTATGTGGCGGTGTAGCAGCCGTAGTGCAGTTTGAGTTCATTGTTGGACTTCTGGCTGGTAAAGTGCGTGAGGCAGTAGAAGTTAAAGCCTCTCAGCAATTCCAACGATCCTGATTTGGAGTTGGCTATGTTGCGAAGGGTTGTACCCACACCCTACATACTAATATGCGGTAAGGGTAGGTTCCTCTATATCCGGGTTTCATTTACGAGTTTCCTTTTATTAAGGGAAGAGTGGGGGGTGCTAAGAGTGTAAATACTGCGTGTAGAGGAGCAGGGAAGAAAAGCAGTGAGGAGAAAAGGAGGCGCTAGGTGTATATTAGGACGTAAATATTTATCTACTTACACTTTCCCTCTGAGATGTGTAATACTGGCCTTTGACGACAAATTGAAACAAAACGTGCTGACTGTGGATCCAGGGTTCAAACCCCAGTCCACTGCCACTGAGATTTAACGTACTTTTAAGGATGCGGGGGAAAGCTGGCTCAGGCTCGTAAAGCGGAAAGTATAAATTTTTAGGTTTTTGGTGAAAAGAAAGAATTCTGAACGGCGCTACGGCACCAGTGGATGTTTCGGGTTAATTCACGCACTACTCCTGCGGACTAATAAAAGCAGCTGAGGGATGTAGGGCATACACATTAGGTTCAGGGCAGG
Organism: Starmerella vitae; assembly: GCA_030584925.1. Classification (NCBI taxonomy): domain Eukaryota; kingdom Fungi; phylum Ascomycota; class Dipodascomycetes; order Dipodascales; family Trichomonascaceae; genus Starmerella; species Starmerella vitae. Next base: position 3,385 of record JAJMCB010000038.1, on the reverse strand, counting down.
TAGTCATGCCTAAGCTTAGCGGAGCTGAAAAGTGACGTAGCCGAGAAGGTGGTTTGAAAGTTTTAAGTTGTTACACGCTTAAATACCGATCTGGCATAACACACGCACCCCGATCCAGATCGGGTGGGTAAAAGAAATATTTAATAAATAATACAGCCAATAGTTGAACTTCTTTTTTTTTTGGTTTAATGGAAAAACTGCTGGAAGTGCATTCCGCCTGGAAATCCTCCGGGAAATCCTCCTGGAAATCCTTGCTGGAACCCGCCATTTCCGCCATTTCCGCCATTGAATCCACCACCAGCATTACCGGATCCTGATCGCTGGGAATCGTAGTCGCGACGCCGGTCCTCGTTGTTGAGGATCTCGTAGGCCTCGTTGATCTCCTGCATCTTCTCCATAACCTCGTCTTGGTTCTTGTCTTTGCCCCGGTACTTGTCCGGGTGGTACTTTTTGCTCAGTTGCCGGTAGGCTTTGCGAATCTCCTTCGAATCAGCATTACTTTCGACCCCGAGCACCGCATAGAGGTCTTTATCGGGCTGCTGAGTGACCTGCTGCTGCTGCTGCTGCTGCTGTTGCCACTGCTGCCACTGCTGCTGCTGTCGCTGCTGCTGGTGGGCCCGGATTTCGTTGTGCAGGTCCGCGGCCAGCCGGGAAATGTGTTGATCAACGTCCTTGGCATGGGCGATCTGCGAGGCCAGATCGGTGGCTGCCTGCTCGTTGCCCTGGGCGAGCTCCAAATGGGCCTGAACCAGCAGTGCGGCCGGGAATTCGGGATCGACGTCCCGGACCTGCGCACAGACCTTCGCGGCCTGCTCCCATTTGCGGTTCCTGGCCAGTTTGGCACACCGTGTGGCCCGGGCCCCCTCAACCAATGCACCCCCAAAATCGCCCTCGCTTTCGCTTCCACTCTCTAAGTTGTACTCGGTGCGAAGCGACTTAACGAGCTCCAAAAGATCCCTGAACTTGATCTTCTTATCGATCTGTTTCTGCAGTTGGCGAAGTGACTTCTGGGCCACCCGGCACTCTTTCGCATCGTCGTCGTACTGCACACAGCGTCTGAGAAGCGTGAATGCCGCCTGGCGCTGGTCCATCATCAGGAAACTGCCAACAGCGGCCCGGGCAGCGGTGCGGTAGTCGGAGATGTTGGTTTGAGAGGCGGAGGTGAGGTCCTGCACGGCCTCAATTACCGAGCCCCGGTTCAGGTAGCACTCGGCCCGTTTTTTCAAAGCCAGTGTTGATTTGGGGGCGAGCTGCAGCATCAAACCGTACTGGTTGCAGTCGTCGTCGTTGTTCATGTCGTCGTCCAGCATCGACTGGTACTGCAGGGCCATGCTCAGCACCTCGGGACACCGGGGGTCCGAGCACTTCTTGGCGTATTCAATTGCATTGTCGACGTTGCCGATCCGCAGGTACGTGGCCGCAATGTTGTACTGGGCGGGCATGAATTTCGGGTCTTGCTCGAGCGCCCGCCGGAAATCACCAAGTGCCTGCATATCGTGGCCTTGTGAGAGCTGCGTGATTGCCCGCTTGAAGTAGTCCACGGCCGTCAACGGCTCCACGGAGGCTGCCAGCAGGGGGAGAATCAGCCAGCGGATCATGTTCTAAACTACCCGAACCCACGTCCACAAAACTGTACAAATTAAGCTACAAACTTCTAGAACTAAAGGCTAAGTCTCCACATCTCGCCTTGCACGGGCACGCCAAATTGGCTGTGAGTTTCAACCTCGTACATCTCAAACCCGAGGGCTGAGTACATGCTGCGGGCCTCGCCAAGGACGGTGTGGGTCCACAATTTGACGTGCTTGAAACCGGCATCCGCGGCAAACTTCAACGCGGTCTGCATCAGCTTCTTGGCAATACCTCGACGACGGGCAATTGACTCAACATACACCATTTTAATGCGTGCGGTGTCTTCTGACTCCTGCATCACCAACGTTGAGCCCACAATGCAGCAGTCGAGCTCGGCCACGAAGAACTGCTCTTTGCCGGGGTGCTCGTGTTTCAGGTACCCAACAACCGTTTCCACAAGGATTTTTTCTAACCCAACACCCCACCCAAGCGCCTCTTTGTACAGTTTGGCTTGGCGAGAGGCAATGTAGGCGGGCTCGCCTGCCTCTGCGGGCCTTATCACTACGGTTTCATTGTCTTTTAGCAGCTGGTTGGGGTCTTTATCGGATTCGTGGAGAAGAAGGCGGGCCATTGTTAGAGACTGCACCAAATCGCTTTGCTGGGAGGGTGTAAGAGCTGCTAAGGTATGTTTAACCACCTCGTCCTGCTGGCTGTTCTGTTCTTCGTAGGCCTGTTTGCCTTGGGGGGTTAGCCGTACCCGGCGAATGCGGCCATCACTGGTATCAGACTCGCGTGAGACCCATTTCTTGGCTTTCTCAAAACTCGCGATAATGCGGCTTAAATTACTTCGGTCCATGCGAAGTTTGTAGCCGATATCACAGGCTTTGACCGGTTCGTGGAGTCCTACTTCATACAGAACACGTCTTTCGGGGAACGAGGCGTCGTTCTTCAAGAAGTGTTTATCGAAGGCACCGATATGTTCAGTAAAGAACCGGTTGAATTTACGCACGGCGGTGATCTGCTCTGACATACCCCTTGGGAGTAATTGTTGTTGGTTACAACTGTTGACTTTTACAACTACTTTATATAATACAAATTCCAAATGACTCAACGTCAAGTTAGGGTTTTAATTTACTATGCAATGAAATTTGTTGTTGGTGCCGATGGAGAATTTGGACATGCAGCCATAAAAATTTAAACAGCAGCGGAGCCTCGATTATCAACTACAAGCGGATTTGCTTCTGCCTTTTTTTTATGAATGAATTGAAGTTTAGTTTACGAGCCTTAGCACCATCAATAACTAAAACCACAGAGTTGAGATCGTAATTCGCCATTCTTGTCATCAATCTCGCACTCATCAAACGTCCCTCACACGAACCAACTTCCCAATATGAAATCTAATTCAGATCTGCAAGTTAAAAATTACTCCTTCCAATGTTTCAAAATGTAAGCAAATCTAATCTAAGGTTTGCCTTTTAAATATAGGAAAACCTTCAATCCCAACGTATATAAGTCCACCTGTACCCTTAAGGACCAAAAATAAAACCAAATGACAACTACATACGATCTCAAGGCCTACATCAATGATGTTAGAAACATTAAGTCAGGACTGGATGTCAAGAACATACAAGATTTGAGGCACCCTCGTCTCGGTTCATCCACTACTCTGATAAATTTCCAACATACTCAGAATACACTCCTAAATTAATTTCAGGCGGGAAAAAGTCGAAAAGATTCTTTGTCAAGGACTTTGCTGAGGAATTTTCTCTTGTAGGTGAAATTGAGTATACTGGAGAAGACTGGCCGGTTATGCTCC
>JAJMCB010000037.1:0-24023 GCA_030584925.1 Starmerella vitae | reverse complement strand
ATCAGTGGGAGATGGACCCATACCAGTATTGTTTCCGTTACCATCAGTGGGAGATGGACCCATACCAGTACCATTTCCGTTACCATCAGTGGGAGAGCTGGGACCCATTCCGTTACCGTTTCCATTACTAGTAGGTGATGGACCATTACCGTTACCATTACCGCTACCATTTCCAGAACCATTGTTAGTAGGAGCGGGACCCATTCCACTATCAGTGGGGTAGGGAGCCGTAGTATAAATGAAAGTCGTGGATGGACCTGTAGGCATGTTTGAGTTGCCTCCAGCACCCGGAATAGAACCAGAGCCGGGTGTGGTAGCACTCGAAGTACCAATAGGAGTCCAGGTAGTGATAGGAGTACCATTAGAGGTCTCAGTGGTCTTAGAGTAGGTGATGTCGTTGTGAGTTTGAGTATCAGTGGGCATTCCATCAGAAGTGTAACTAATGTCAGTAGGCTGAGTAGATGTGGAAAGATCTCCACCTGGTGTAGTTGCACTCGAAGTACCAATGGGTGTCCAGGTGGTTATAGGAGTACCATTGGAGGTCTCGGTAGTCCTGGAATAGGTGATATCGTTATGAGTTTGAGTGTCAGTGGGCATTCCATCAGAAGTGTAGCTAATGTCAGTAGGCTGAGTAGAAGTGGAAAGAACTCCACCTGGTGTAGTTGCACTCGAAGTACCAATGGGTGTCCAGGTAGTGAAAGGCATACCATTAGAAGTCTCAGTGGTCTTAGAGTAGGTGATGTCGTTGTGAGTCTGAGTATCAGTGGGCATTCCATCAGAAGTGTAGCTAATATCAGTAGGCTGAGTAGAAGTGGAAAGAACTCCACCCGGGGTAGTTGCACTTGAGGTACCAATGGGTGTCCAGGTGGTTATAGGAGTACCATTGGAGGTCTCAGTAGTCCTGGAGTAGGTGATGTCATTGTGAGTTTGAGTGTCAGTAGGAGTTCCATCAGAAGTGTAACTAATATCAGTAGGCTGAGTAGAAGTGGACAGAACTCCACCCGGTGTAGTTGCACTCGAAGTACCAATGGGTGTCCAGGTAGTGATAGGAGTACCATTAGAAGTCTCAGTAGTTCTGGAGTAGGTAATGTCATTGTGAGTTTGAGTGTCAGTGGGCATTCCATCAGAAGTGTAGCTAATGTCAGTAGGCTGAGTAGAAGTGGAAAGAACTCCACCTGGTGTAGTTGCACTCGAAGTACCAATGGGTGTCCAGGTAGTGAAAGGCATACCATTAGAAGTCTCAGTGGTCTTAGAGTAGGTGATATCGTTGTGAGTTTGAGTATCAGTGGGAGTTCCATCAGAAGTGTAGCTAATATCAGTAGGCTGCGAAGAAGTGGAGAGATCACCACCTGGCGTGGTAGCACTTGAGGTACCAATGGGTGTCCAGGTAGTGATAGGCATACCATTGGAGGTCTCAGTAGTTCTGGAGTAGGTGATGTCGTTATGAGTTTGAGTGTCAGTGGGAGTTCCATCAGAAGTGTAGCTAATGTCAGTAGGTTGCGAAGAAGTGGAGAGATCACCACCTGGCGTGGTAGCACTTGAGGTACCAATGGGTGTCCAGGTAGTGATAGGCATACCATTGGAGGTCTCAGTAGTTCTGGAGTAGGTGATGTCGTTATGAGTTTGAGTGTCAGTGGGAGTTCCATCAGAAGTGTAGCTAATGTCAGTAGGTTGCGAAGAAGTGGAGAGATCACCACCTGGAACAGTAGCAGTTGATGTTCCGATAGGGGTATATGTGGTTAATGGCGTTCCATCTGATGTTTCTGTAGTTTGAGAGTATGTGACAACATTTCCAGTCTGGGTATCAGTCGGTGTGCCATTCGAGGTATAGCTCAAGTCTGTAGGCTGGGTTGACAACGAAATTTCAGGTCCAGTAGGCATGATAGTTGACAGGTAAGTGGTGACATATGGCATAGTATCAGTAGAAACACTCGTGGAAACCAATGTGGTAGTAGCCAATGCCGTAGAGGTCATCAGAGATGTCACTGTACTCACATCAGTAACTGTGGAGAGGTTAGTGACAGTAGTTGTGACAGTTCCTTCAGGGGCAGTGTATGTTGATGTAATAAGCTCGGTTGAGACAGATGTAGCAGTGACAAGCTCTGTTGCAGTAGAAACAAGAGTGGTGGTAACGATCTCTTCAGTAGTATAAGGAACAGAGACAATAGAGTTCTGAGTAATGGTCTCAAAAATAGTCTGTGTGACAGGAGTACCAGGGATCGTAATAGGGACAATACTAGGCTGTTGAGTAAATGTCATGACAGTAGTAATTGCGCCAGCTGGAATAGTCATTGTTTGAGTAGATCCGCTCACCATAGTAGTGTAGAGTACAGTTGAGTCACTGCCTGTGATGGTGGTATCATAAACTGATGTTTCGCCAGATCCAAGAGTAGTAGTTACACTTACGACAGCACCTGTAATAGTAGATGTAGCTACAGAAGTCGATGGAAGAACTGTAGAAACGTAAGTGAATGTGGTGTCTGGGCGAATAACTGTAGTCATAATTTCAGTATTGTAGCTGGTAGTTAGCTCAGTAAATGTAACAGTACCAGATGTAAAAGGCAGTGTTGATACAGATGAAATAACTTGACCAGGAACAGAGCTAGTGATCGTTGCAACCTCGCCAGGTATCTCCTCAGTTGTGGTATATGTATTACCGTCACTAGTAACTACACTGGTTACAGTTGAAGCAGGCATTATTGTTGTATATGTTTCAACAGATCCAGGTAAAGTTGTGTAGACAAGACTTGTGAGCTGCTGCTGAACCGTCTGGGTAACAACAGCACCGGTGTTGGTGACAACCATTGTTTGAGTCCTTCCAGGTATGTTGACCACGCTAGTGGCGACAGAAGGCTGTAGAGTGACTGTATAAACCGAAGTTGCACCTGGTTCAGAAACAACAGAAGTCACAATTGAAGGAAGAACGGTCTGGTATGTTGTTAAAGAAACTGGCTGTGACAGTGTTGACACCTGGGTGTTACCAGCAGTCTGGGTAAGAGTCAATGTAATAGTGTCGGAACTAGCTGCAGTAGTCACTGAAGTAGCCAATGTTGGCTGGGTCATGCTAACAGTGGTTGTCTCATCATTAGCAGTAGGTGTAATGACGGTAGTATAGCCGGGCTGAGTGAAGACAGTTGTAGTAAGAGCACCACCAGTGGCATTCCCATCTCCATTACCATTTCCGGTACCACTACCATTGCCGTTGGTAGGCGGAGTTACTGTCGCGAGACTGGTAACCACCATAGTATTTGTGATGCTGCTATCAGTACAAGCGGCAGTTGTAGTGTATACAGAAGTAACAGCAGATTGGTAAGGAATGGTACTCGTAATGACGGTAGTATCAGCTGGTGTAGTCACATAAGTGCTGTATATTGTCGATACAACATCTGTGGAAATGAGGTCAGTAATAGCAGCAGTAGTGCTGTCAATTGGCTGAGTCTCGGTGTTAGTAACATCTGCATTTGTACCAATGAGAGTAGTGTACATGGTAGAAATACCTCCAGTACCAGTCAAGTAGAACTCAGTTGTAGTGTAAGTTGTTGGGACGGTAGTGAGAATAGTATCAGTGAGAGTTTGTTCACCTGGGGTAAGAGTAATCTCAGTAACAGTTGACGGAATCTCAGGTGTCAATGTTGTAGTCAAAGTCTGAACAAATGATGTATCACAGGTCATTTCAGTAGTAATTGTCGAAGTGACTAGCGTGGTGTATGGAGTAGTGGGGCTGCCATTTCCGCCAGCACCACCTGTAAGCCCACCAGGCGTGGGTACAGTGAATCCTGCTCCTGTATCATCCTGGCCACTTGCCACTGTGTTTGTAATAGTAATAGTATTAGCAGGCACAGTGACAGTACTAGGTGAAGCTGAACCAGAAAATGTCAAAGTAGTGACCTCAGTATCAGGTTGTGTAACAACAATAGTCTGTGTACCTGGTGTAATGGTTTCTACAATCGAAGTTGTAACACCTGGAGAGGTAATAGTAGTAACCTGAGGTGGAAGACTAATCGTTGAAACCACATCAGTGGTTTGTCCTACCTGTGTAATCACAGTGGTATAAACTGTTCCTGAAGCAACAGATGTAGTAGAAGTAACATATCCAGGGATAGTAGATACAACTGTAACAGGTGTCTCATTCTCCGTCATGGTAAGAGTAGTAGTTCCAGGGAAGATTGTGGAGTAAATCACAGACGTCTGTCCTGGAAGGCTAATGACATCGGTTGAAACTACGGTTGGACCAGCCAAAGTGACAGTAGAACCAGGCAAAGAGATTGTAGTGGGACTCAGCGTAACTGTGTTACCTTGAAGAGTTACCGTGGAAGCTGCAAGGGTTGTAGTAATATCATTACCAGAAATAGTAGTACCAGCCAGGGTAACAGTCGATGCCTCAAGCGTGACAGTTGAAGCTGGCTGTGTAACAAGAGAGGGTGATAAGGTCAATGTTGAATATGCGATGTCTGTTTCAGTTAAAGTACTGGTTGGTCCCTTAGGGATCGGTGCGTAAACAGTCGATGCAGCTCCAGTAACGGTTTGATAGAAAGTCTGGGTACTAGAGTATGCCAAGGTAACAGTGCTACCTCCTGCATCAATAGTAGTCATAGATGTGTATACAATCGAAACACCACCTCCACCATTATTACAGCATTTGCCCGTATAGAATGTTAAGTCCGTAAAGTCGTTCAATTGTGATTGGTTGTCAAAGTGTTGAGAAGAGTCGAAGTCAATGGTAAGAAGGTTGTTTTGAGCTTGAGCACTACAAGCGCGGCATTTTGTATAAGTTTCAAGATTTTCCTCCATGCTTTGACAGCAGGAGTTTGTCAATACACAACCAGTGAGCTGAGTTGAACTTGCATCACAGTAGTCTTTGAGACAGTCTGAATCTAGTTTCATACTAAGCAAGTCCTTTTCATCAAGTTGTGGAGCACAAAAGCTACCAAAAGTAGCTGATACCACATTAGGTGCTGTGACCAAGAGTGCCAGATTGCGTAGCAACATTAAAATATTGATAGATAATTGGAAAGATCTATAGCACTTATATATTCATTTTAATTTCCAATTTAAGTTGTTTATTATAGTTTAGTATAAAGATTAAGGCTAGGGATATGCAACTAAAACCATCTTTGTGGGTAATTTGAAGTATTTCGCATTTGTCTGTAATTTAGTCTGTAATTTAGAAGACAGTAAAAGCCCATATTACTTGTCGACTTCGACATTATAGATATATTTACAACAATAAAAACAGTTAGCTAATTGATAGGGTGATAATTTAGAACCTCCACTTTCAAATTAACCTTTAAAATTTATACACATTCCATAAACAGTTAGTAAAATCCTAATTCATTAGAAATAACACGTTTAACCATCTTCTTAGAACAAAATGACATATATACGTGGCTTAGATCTGAAATAAACTCCTGAGTTTATGCTATAACTATAGCAAAGATCCTAAACACGCTTTTGGGGGTTTATGCATAATTGAAATCAACGAAAGCGTATTAGAATCATGGTGTTTTTAAATGTTTGAAACAATCTATAGCTCTTATTCAGGCCTGCTCATGTGTATATAAAGCTATTACAAAAAAACAGTTTGATATTTTTTAAGTAATAAATTATTATATTATGAGAAATTATAGATTCAAGCAATTAATTAGCACATGGCATAATAAATACGGTACCACCATCCCCTCTTTCTAAGGGCCTCTTGCTGCTCAATATTCTCTTTTGCGAGCTGGTCAAAGTCAACTTCCCTTGCACCACTAGTCAGATCCATATCACTAGCCTTAACATAAAAAGACTTCCAGTCCTTTCTATACTTGATGAACTTGGCAAAAATATAGAAACCAATGACAATAGGGACTGACAGGTAGTTTTGGAAGAATGTGGAAGCATCTGGACTTGTATGTACCGGCCATACAGCAACCCAAAACTGAAGTCCAATAACAGCAGCGTTGATTCCGAAGCCAATTAAAGAGCCCCAGATACCACAGCAAGCCTTGAAAGGAAGCTCATCCAGGGAACGGCCCTGTGCCCTCATACCCATACGGAAACGGATATGGGCCAAGCAAATGGATCCCCAAGTAAATACCGAAGACAGACCAGAAAGTGCAAGCAGCCAGTTGAAAATTTCACCATACTTATCAGTTGCGCACAAGAAACAGAGCAATCCAATCAGCGAAACAACGACAAGACCGACGAGTGGGCGACCCTCGCGGTCAATATATGCAAAGTAACGAGGTAAGAATCCCTGAGCGCCCATACTTGCGATAGATCTTGAAGCAGCATATACACAAGAGTTACCAACAGACAACACAGACAAACAAATAACAACGTTCATGATACTGGGGAGAGCCTTAACATGCGCATTGCTAATTGCAATAACGAACGGCGAAGCACGTCCATCATCTGTAGTGCCCAAACGAGAATCAGTGTAGGGAACGAGACATCCGACAATTGCCAATGAAACAATGTAGAACAGAAGAATACGGAAAGCGACAGTCTTACAAGCACGAGGAAGAGCCTTAGTAGGGTTAGCGGTCTCCGCAGCTGCAAGGGCACTCAATTCGGTTCCAGAGTAGGAGAACGCCGCAGACACAAGTACTGAAAACACACCCTTTGCACCATCAGCAAAAGCACCGGGATGGTGGTAGAAGTACCCACCAATATATCGTGAATCAGGACCGTAGCCGACATGGGGACCATAAACTTTGTCAGGTCGGCCACCACAAGTCACGCAAACTCCAAAAATACAGAAACCAACAACGGCACATACCTTAATGATGGATAAGATAGACTCACCCCAGCCAAAGCCAATAGCACCAAACAAATTCATAATCACACATACAGCATAGAAAAGAGAAACCCATGCAGCCTTGCTCACATTAGTAGCACCATTGTTATCTGAATCCCAATAACTTAAAGTGATAGCACATGAAATAATTTCCAAAGGGAAAGTAACTAGCCACTGAAGCAAGTAGTTCCAGCACATGGCTAAAGACCAAGCAGGGTCAACAAATCGTGTAATGTATGCAAGGAACGAACCATTTTGAGGGAAACGGACTGCAAGCTCGCCAGCGGCTTGCATGGTGAAGAACATCATAACACCCATAGTTGCGAAGCCAATTAAGACACCAGCAGGGCCACCGGTGGTAAATTTGCCTCCACTTCCAATGAACAAACCAGACCCAATAGAACCGCCAATGGCAATCATCTGGATCTGCCATCCCTGTAAACTCCGCTTGAGGGGAGCCTTAGAGGTGAGGTAAGCCTGGATCTCAGTCTCGGACATCCCCGAGGTATCAATATTTGATAGATCAGCACGCTTGAACCCATCGACAATATCCCTAAAGAAACCTCGGCTTTTAGGAGCACTCAGCTCACTAGCAAAAGACGAATCATCAACTGAGAGAACCTCACCTGACTCTGGGTTCTTAGTAGGGGTACTTGGATTTTTCTCGATATCCATTTAGGTTTGAAGTTAGATTTTAGATTTCAGACACTAATAAGGAAACCAAGATGGGGGCGAAATTGGCTCATATATCTACTTTCGAGACTGCCATAATACTGATTAGTAACTGCATTTTTCTTTATCTTATCATACGAGGTTAGGGACAATCCGTATACGACATCGTCTGTGGGTACGCAAAATGCACAGCCCTGTCTGTCCATGAAAAGCTCTCAAGCCAAGCTAAGTAGTCCGTGCCTGGGAGAGCTGTAAGTAGTAATAGGATGTATTAGGTATGTTTATATGGTTTATGGCAAACTAAAAACGTTGTTAAGTATCCGAAATGTCTTACACAATAACTGGCGTGCTGGCAAATTTATTTCCCACACCTTAGGGTCTTCCCACTCCCCGCAATGAAGCCCTTAACCTATTGATAAGAATATGGATACACACCAGAAGTCACGCAGTGTAATTAACTGGAGCATGTGCATAGAAATACTTCAACAGGTATTGTTATTTAACCATTTTATTATTATTTAATTTATGTTTTGTTCCATTTTCTTGTAGCTGATGCAGTGTAGAGTAGAAAGTGCAAAAGAGCAAAAGTTTGTAAATCTCCCCTCCGACGCCGGGCTGGGTGAAAGCGAAATCGGTATGTGCATTGAGACGTCGAGTTGGTTTGAAATCAGAACAAACTTTTATATATTTGGGGTATAATTTATATCTAAAAACCCCACTTGGTACCTACATATCTTGCTGTCTATCAGTTAACCGAGTTAAGCGCGTAACCCAACAGGTTTCCCGCCTTCCTTTAGGGGCCTAATTTTTTAGGGTATTCGATCTAACACACGAAAATATCGTAGTGATAATGCAGGTGCACTAGGCGGCAAATCCTTCACATTTTGATCCCGATTGCAAACAGACACTTAAAAAGTAGTATGTAGAGATACAGAAACATATACTGACATGTAAATATAAGCCATTTCATTAAATAAAATATATACCTCAAGCATATGCTCTACCTCATTATGTATAGGTCTAGGGCTATTAATAATTATACGCGCTGATTGCCTTTAGAGGTATCCGTTTACACTAAGGGAAGTTACAAGTTACACGGGTAGCTGAGAGGTTTCGAGTTTGAACAAAATAATCTAACATGAACTAGTATAAAGTAAAAACTATAAACCTGAGTATCTATTGTTAAACACACATGCATGTATCACGAGTTGAAGACTCTCTAAACGCATGTCTACATGCTCGCCCTTATGCCGAACATGTAGACAAGTATTATTAAGCCCCCACCCCCAATCAAAACCTCAGATAGGCAATGAATTCCCGTGGAAATGGACAGACATAAATCAAAATCTAGTTAATCCTTAATTACGATCTATTACATAGATTCTGTGCTATATTGGTTTGCGATTTCGCACCTAAGAGGCATACCCAAGTGGCCATACCCAGGCCTAAAATTCGCATTAAACAAAGCCACACCAATTGGTTCCAAAACCCCCTTCGAAAATGCCAAAATGTTCCATTACACTGTGAATTATTGGACTACTCTGAACTGCTCCTACTTTTACACGTGATTGACATAACATGACTAAATTATCAACCTACAAAATTGAGAGCTATGAAGTTTATTGATCTGATCAACCGAGTAGACAACTCCCCTCCCTCATACATTGGGTGGACTTTTCATTCACATGACGGAATTCTGCTAGGCAAACTCATTGAGTCCGTTATCCCCCATCTCGAACCAGTTGCTTGGCTTGAGGTTCAACAATCCACAAAATCAGTGAGAATTAACGACCCCCACAATTTAGACGAGAAATTTGCCCGCCTTACAAGCCAATGGCGCGAATCAGAGACCTTTGAGTGCCTAAAAGGTTGGCGTGACGAGGTTTATACCTGTTTCACCACAAACCAGACCAAGTATTTCGACATTGAACGGTCTGCTGCTGCTATTTTCGGCATTGTAACCTACGGATGCCACATTACCGGATTCTGTCCCAGCACCAAAAAAATCTGGGTCCCCAGGCGGGCTCAGACCAAACAAACCTACCCCGGAATGCTCGACAACACCGTGGCTGGCGGTTTAGGCAACGGAGTTGGGTTCCGAGAGTGTGCAATCAAGGAGTGCGGCGAGGAGGCCGGTTTGGACCCCCAATACCTGGAAACAAGGTTGCTCCCCGTGGGTGCAGTGACCTACGAGTTCCAAGACCCCGAAACCGGGTACTTCCAGCCCGAAGTGGAGTGTGTATACGACCTTAACATGGAGTCTGAAAGCGAACCAGTAACTCCAAAGCCCACCGATGGCGAGGTCCAGGAGTTCTACCTCCTGAGCTACGCTGAGGTGAAGCAAAAAATGCTGGCTGGGGAGTTCAAGTACAACTGTGCACTGGTTCTAATTGACTTTTTCATTCGCCACGGAGAAATTACCGCCGAGGAAGAGGCCAACTACGTAGAACTGGCCAGTCGGTGCCATCGGACACTCGAGTACCCCTTGAGAGGGATTAGCAATTAAATAGAAATAAATTAGCTTACAGGCTCCTGACGAATATAAATTACCTGGTCTCCACGTACAAACAGCACATCCGATTGGTTTTTCTCTAAATCAATGTCGTTGTTGTTCAAACTGTAAACGGTTTCCTCTGTTTTCCCCAGCACGAGATTGCAGTGCTCGTCGTAGGCGAAGAGCTTTCCGCGGAGCTCGCGGTTATCTCGCAGCTTGACATGGATCTGCTCGTCCAAAAGCGACCGCACCAAGTCCAACGGGTCCGACATTTTTGGTAGTTTCGTTGGTGATTGATGCTGAGTCAAATGGGTCGACAAATCTTACCTAAGAAAATTTCACCTTTGAAAAATGCAGAAGTTCAACCGTGCCAGGGCTCTACGGTGGGCACGCCAGTCGCGAGCAGAGCAGGTTGGGCCTCTAACTCTGCGTCCTCCCATTGAGCCGAGGGCCAGTGATGTGAAGACCAGTGAGGACCATCCCCTCTGGCAGTTCTTCGACGCACAGAAACGGTATATGCGTCCTCATAAGGAATTCGAAGACATCGGCTCCGCATGGACGATTCCCCAGCTCCGTCGTAAGAATTTCAACGACCTGCATGCCTTATGGTACGTCTGCCTCAAGGAGTCGAACCGAGTCAGCCGAGAACTGCGGGTTTTGGCTGCTCACCAAAATCGACCTGGAGAAGACACAACCCGGTTCAAGAAGACCGATAATGCCGCAACTAAAACTGCACACGAAATCGACACCACTATGTGGCGCATTCGCCACGTTCTTGCTGAGCGGTACCACGGTTTCCAGTCACTAAAGACTTTTGAACTCGAATCGGAGTACGCGAAGGCTTTGGAAACTTTCAAGGAGGAGTACCTCAGTGCCGATTCTAATGCGGATGGAGAGGTCAATGCCAAGCTTGAGAGGTTCCAATTCGCATTTTTCGGTCTCAACCCACTGCTGGAGACTAATTTTCCCGAGCCCAGAGTGGTTCGGGGACTGTACACGGTTGCTCAGCTGAAGCTTTCAAGGTACGCGAGTGATCAGAGCAGTGTGACGGACGTCAGGGACATTCGCGAGGCTTTTACGCTGTTCGGTGCTGAGCCCAGCCCGGAAGGGTTGGCAGAGGCCATACAAACAATACTGGAGGTCCGATCCGCAGGCGAACCGGTTCCTCGAGACCAGGACGTGGAGGTGCTTGCTGAGCTGATGAACAGCAGTAAATGATGTATATAGTTAGGATTTTCTGATAGAATTTTATGGTTGATCAATTGCGTAGAGTAATTTTTGGGTTATTAAAGTTTGGCCTTCGATTTGGTGGTTGTAGTCTTGTGATATGAGTAACACAGTTAGTTATACTAAATGTGCAGATTTACACCACTATTCAACCAATCACCTTTAAATATCTTTTTGTTGTTGTCTAATGTCAAGTTTCTTGAATGGGTGCATATATCGTCTAGAACCGCTTTAACGACCTATCTCCCTAGACCTGAAATTCAAGGGGTAAAAGTACGGGTACATTAACTATGATTCAGTACATATACAGTATGGATCCTGGACAGGCCAAGACTGCTGAGATAATTGCAATTTATGCGGTAGTTGTTGCACTTCAATGGGTTTATATTGTGAAATCTGCTGCCCATGGCTTCGACAGAAATATATTGTTGGAACAGGTTCGGGATGTTTCACAACTCGTAAGTCAGGCCCGTATTCCGGTTCTTTTAGCATTTTCAATTGGAACTGGAATCAATTCTTTGGTTCGGGCATTTTTTCTTAGGTTTCTGAGAATTCTCTATACCACAGAGTCTATTAACGACATTAGCCCGGTTTGTGATTTTTCTGTGGGAGTTATTGGGACAGCTATTGGTGCCTTGGTTGGTACTGTTGCATATACCTTGTTAGGTGGTGAGAAACTGTGGCTGAGTTTAATATGCGGCTCCTTGGGGTCTTCAATAGTGACTTTTATGTTCTCCAAAAAGTCATACTGGTACTCAATCGTCTTTACTGCTATTTATGTTATTATTGGAAAACAGGTCATCAGGTTATTTCCTATCAGAGATCTCGAAGTTGCTGATGCTAACCCTCCAGAGCCAGAGATGCCGGTGCTCTCCCCACCGAAGAAAAACCGATACACACTAGAAACCATCGCTGTCTATTTTTCAATTAGCATTACAGCTGCTTCTGCATCTGTAAAAATAGACACTATTAAACAGGACGACCTAGGAATATCGAAAATATTCTTTTTCATCCTTTCCGTATTTGTTTCAATACTTCAGCTTGGGTCTTACTTATTTACCATTGGGATATGTTGTGTTCCAAATCCGGCAGAACGCTACAGAAATTCATTTCACTGGCTGTTAGATTGCATTATTTCATTCCGAATGTTGGATATTGGTTGCTATTACCCGTTTAAAAATCTTTTTATGGACACAAATACTGTCGAAACATCCCTAACACAGGAATTGACATCTCTATTGTGCTTTGTTGCGTCCTTTGCATTTCTATCCGGCTTAATTGCCATTGGTTATCTCAAACTTGTTTCTCAGAATGCCCGTTTGCGTCTTGAGTCAGAGAACTTTGACCTTGAAGAAGTCACAGTCTGATTTCAATTCACTAGAAAAAAGATTAACTTTTGTTTGTTTATATGCTAAAAGTTACTATCATATACAAAAAAAGACTATGCATTCTTCTTAAATTATTCATTAGCCAGCGTGACTCGCTCAGGTGCATCCGTGTTGCCTTCTGGTATAGGTCCCCACCGACTCAATGGCCACACTATATACCGCGCCTTTCCAATTATCAACCCACTTGAAACTGGTCCGAACTCGTTGCTGTCCAGGGAATGAAAAAAGTCGCCCTCCACCCAGAGGTGACTTGGAGGAATCTTCACCTGCTTCTTTGGGTATTGGCTTGTAGCCCGTGGCTGGACAGTATCTCCCTGTAAAGCAACAATTCGCTTGACTAACACCTTTTTTGGATCTGTAGGTGACCTTAAAACCACTACATCGCCATGCAGCAGCGATGACGGGTTTCGTAGCCCATACTTCTGCAGCAGCACACAGTCACGAGCACCCAAAGAGGAATCAGGGTTGAAAGTGGGCTGCATCGAACGTCCCTGTATCATAATAGGCTGTCCCACAGCCTGTGAAACCGTCACTGCCACTGGAACCCAGCTGAGGGACCACAAAACGGTCCTGGCTGTACTCATGACTAACTTTTTCTCCAAACCACCAAACTACTATTTCTGCTCCACTAATGTTTATAGCATATTTTACTACCTAAGTTATACCTACATTTTTCACGCTTAACTAAATGAGACCAAAAGCCGTTAAAATTCGTGCGTGCTGTCATACGCAGGTCGTCCGTGGGTAAGGTCACCCAAATGGCCAACACATCGAAGTACCTTGCACTGCTTATTTTGGCAGGTTCCCCCGCCTACGCCGTAGTTACGGATGGAAGAGACCCGAATTCAATCCCTAATATCCCTGTAGTCGAACCACTCGAGTGGGACGACATCGACCACCCCGAATTTGAACCGTATCCTGTCGAAGCCGACAAAGAGCTGCTCGACAACGCTGTTTTCGAGCAGTTTACGGGCACTGACGACGAAATCTTTTCGCGTTGGCAGGTTTCGGCTGCTGAGCGTGAGCCTGGCAGCAAGTATGTTGGGGAATGGGCCATTGAGGAGCCCAACCTCATTAAAGGCTTCAACAACGACCGCGGTTTGGTTTTGAAGAGCGAAAACGCCGCTGGAGCAATTGCTCGTAAGTTTGACCACCCAATTGATACCACTTCAGGTACCAAACCGTTTGTTCTTCAGTACGAACTGAAGAACCAGGCCAAGCTGCGGTGCGGTGGTGCCTACATTAAGGTTCTGCCCGCTAGTGGCGATGTGGACTACGCTAAGTTCGGAAATGAAACTCCTTACCTCGTCATGTTTGGTCCCGACCGTTGTGGATCCACTGACAAAGTGCACTTTATCCTCAAACGTGATGGGGTGGAGCACCACCTTAAGCAGCCCCCGAGAATGCACGATGGCCTGCTTACATCCCTGTACACCTTGATTGTGCAGCCCAATCTTGATTTCGAGATCCGAATTGATGGTCAGGCCGTCCGTGGTGGCAGTATGCTGGACGAACTCGAGTTCGATCCTCCGTTCACTCCTCCCCGAGACATTCGCGACCCAAATGCTAAGAGACCGGATGATTGGGTCGTGGAGGAGTACATTCCAGACCCTAATGAGGCCACAAAGCCCGAAGATTGGGACGAGACTCAGCCGAGACTCATTAGCGATCCAGATGCAGTCAAGCCTGAGGCCTGGCACGAGGATATTCCGTTGTTTATTGCTGATCCTGATGCAGTCAAGCCTGGGGCTTGGGATGATGAGGAGGATGGCCAGTGGAAGGCGCCTGAGATCAAGAACCCCAAGTGTTTGGCTCTTAATGAGGAAGCTGGTGAGGGTTGTGGCCCCTGGACCGCGCCTCTTATCAAGAACCCTAAATTCAAGGGCAAGTGGAGCCAACCGCTGATTCCAAACCCGGATTACAAGGGCGAGTGGACTCCTGGTCGGATTCCGAACCCGGATTTCCACGAGGAGGAATACATTGCTCAACTCAGCAAGTGGGACCACGATGTTGGCGGAATTGGCTTTGAGCTGCTCACCGTTCAGGGCAACTCACTCTTCGACAACATCTACGTCGGAAGCTCGCTTCGTGATGCTGAAAATATCGGAAATGCTACTTGGTCACCGAAGTTTGTCCTCGAGTCTGAGAGTGAGGCAATGGCAAGGAAGGCCCAGGAGAAGCGTGCCGAGGAGGTCAGAGAAAAGGCTTATGAGGAGTACACTGCTTCGGATGAGTACCTCAACTCAGAGGCAGGTAGGGCTGCTTCGGGACACCTTGCTAAGTACAAGCGTGAGTTCGAGCGTCTGAAGTCGAATCCTGTGGGCTACTCGACCAACATCTACAACGAATACATTGACACTCTTCGTGTAGACAAGATGGAGGCATTTACCTCGTTCCCAGTGACTTCGGCGGTGGTTATGTCTGCTCTGACTGTGTTCACAATGCTTTTCTTTGGAATTGTGAATGCTCTGCGTGTGGCTGCTTTCGGTTCGAGTCCCAAGGCTCCAGTTTCGAAGAATGCCAAGGCCGAGGCCGAGGCGAAGGCTGAGGCTAAGGCCAAGACTGAAGCTGCGAATGAAGCCAAGGCCAAGGCTGAGGCCGAGAAAAAGTTGGAGGATTATTAGTTGTAATATTACATAGTATAATGTATGATTATTGGAATTATTTTCCTCAGATAATAAATAGATACGATGTACATCAATGAGATATATACTGGAACACGAAATCCACCACATTTTCGTTGTGCTCCTGCTGAAGAAGCTTATCGTTGACCTTCATAAGCTCGCCGTGGGGGTAGTGATTCCACGTTGTTGCATCACCATAGAGCATCGCTTCAGCCTTTGAAACTTGCCTCTCTTTAGTGCAGCGCTTACATTTGAAGGTATCGTGAGTATCGCAGTTGGTTACGTCGCCGTTGAATTTGAAAAGTGCCTTGAGCATCTCAGAAGAGAAGAGGCGTTCAACGTCGTGCTTTTCGTCAACAACACAAGAACTCAAAGACTGTTTCATGCTTTGGCGCTGCAAAATCTTCTCCTCGATAGTGCCAGTACTGATAAAACGGTAGACAAAGCAATCTTTCTTCTGGCCATCTCGCCAGACTCGAGCCAGTGCCTGTTGATCAGCAGCAGGATTCCAATCAGGGTCGAGGAGGATCAAACGGTTGGCTCCAATCAAGTTAATACCGCAGCCACCTGCCTTAGATGACAGCAAAAAAACAAACTCGGGCTGCTCTGAATCGTTAAACCGATCAACAAGCTTTTGGCGCTTGTTAATTGCCATTGTACCGTCTAGCCTGATACTGCCGAAACGGTTTTCGCGGCACATTAATTCAACCATATCCAGAGTTTGGGTATAATTCGAAATAATCACAATCTTGTCGTTTGTATCTTGGTGAATTCTCGCCAGCATTCTCGACAGCACCATGAACTTACCAGAGTACCACGGTCTAACCGATCCCATGCGGTTGCGGCCTACCATACGTTGGTTGGTAGGAACCCAGTCCTCCGGAAGCACCGACTCAACTCCAGGAACATCCTTCAAAAGATCTAAAAGGTCAGGGTGGTTGCATATCTTCTTGAGAATGTTTATTCCCTGTAAACTCTGCGTTCCACCCGGCCCGCCTGGTCCACCCCCGCCTTCTTGTTCTCTCAACATTTTGTTAACTTGCTTCGACTGTAAATAAAGGTTGTAAACTTTCTTTTGAAATTCGGAGAGACCGCAGAAGACGACGTGTTCGAACTTGACCGGCAAGTACTTCGACAAAATGTCATTCGTGCGTCGGATAATGAATTTGTTAACCAAGGTCAACAGTTCACGCAATTTCTCCTCACCCTTTGCTACCTCCTCATCGGTTGCCTCAGAGTCGCGACCTCGCAAAATTTTGTTTTCGTAGTTCTTTCTGAAGTCAGCACGCGTCCCCAAATAGTTGGGATTGGCAAAGTTCAAAAGTGAAAAATACTCAGACAAATCGTTTTGAATGGGTGTTCCGCTCAAAATAACTCGCCTTTTGACATTTAGTTTATTCAAGGCGTTAAATGTGAGTGAGTCACCATTTTTCAACCGGTGACCCTCGTCTGCCAACAAAAGACCAATCTCAGCTTCGCCCAGATCTTGTGCGTTTCGACGAAGCGTTTCGTACGAGATTACCAAAACGGGGTGAGTGACTCTCCTACCTTCAGCACGAGCCCACTCCTGCAGCTTTGCAGAAAGTTCGTGGCTCTTCACAGATTTGCCATCAATTGCAAGTGCATTAACAGCTCCAGGACCCAGCCACTTAGTGAACTCATTTGCCCAGTTATTCACTAGGGAACTGGGGCAAATGACGACTGCCTTTTCAATAGTGCCTCTTCGAATCGATGTTGGTTGGGGTGACTGTTTCAGCATCGTCCATAAAAGCGCAATGCATTGAAGAGTCTTACCAAGTCCCATTTCATCGGCCATAATACATCCATTTGCGCGTGGATCTATAAACCCCATGGTGCATCTATAGAGGAATTTAGTTCCTTCAACTTGGTGAGGCCGCAAAATACGAGCAAGCCTGGGATCAATAACAACCGGAACGAGTTTTGGACCTGTGTCCTTCGGTTTATCTAGACCCATAATCTGAGCGACACTGGCTCCTTTAAGACGGTAGGACTGTTTAACAGGCTCACTAGTAGTGCTTGGAGGAGCAGCCAATGCTGGAACAGATACTGCCGACACCGAGAGATCGGGTGGAATATACTCTCCTTCCTCATCACTGTCTGGAATTTCCTGGGAAGGTGTTTCTTGCTGCTGTTGCGGTTCCTGTTTTACTTCCTGCTTCAATTCCGGTTGCAATTCTGGTTGCAATTCCTGCCCTGGCTCTTCGGGAAGTTTGTCGACACTGGGGTCAAATAAAACAATGGCAAACTCTCCATAAGGGTCGTGTAAAGGCTTTGCCACCCACTCTCGCGGTCGCTGCATTCCCAAATTTGCAATTCGATCTGAATGGATCAGGTGTTTTGCAGGAAGCCTGAATGGCCGGAAAAGATCCATTTCTGAAAATTCAGTTAGAGGTGTTACCTGTTTCTCGCCATCAGCATCAAAAATCGCCTGGTAATCCACTTTTTTTCTAGTTCGTCTGGGTAAATTTCGGCGATTTGATTCTTTGAAAGGAACCTTAAATGGGGTCGAGAGCTTGCTCAGAGGTGGAACATTGCCTGATTGAGGTATGTATTCGTTTTCTTTGTTCTCAATTGAGCCGGTTTTTCGATACATACACCTTGTCAACACGGTGTTCGCGTTTTAGTGTGTATAAATATCGCGTGCGATCCATTAGTGAAAAGGGTTCGAGGCCAATTACAAACTACAGCCACGCTATACTGTTAATTGAATTGATGACAAATTATTTTAAGGTACTGCTTACCTAATGCCTAACCAGCCAGCCGCTGGATAATTAAAAAGCAAGCAAGATACGGTGTGTACCACCAGCACACGAGCCAACTAGTAATTAAATAGACAATCAATTTCAGAGTAGAGTATATAAATAAATAATGATGCAATAATGTGTTTTAGAAGAGGTGTTATTGTTATTATGACGCATTATTGCACGTTGGAGTTTCTCTTCTTTTCTTTAAATGCGAATCGTTAGTTTCTAAATTTTGTTAGAACTGAAACCGAAAATCTTAGAGATTTTCTTCGAGAAACTCTTGTTGTTCTTGTTGTTGTGGTGGTGCCCCTCAGAGTGGCTCGTGTGGGAGTGGTTCAAGCTGAAGGTGCTTGTCTGTGTAGTAGTAGGGACCACGTAAGAGCTGTTGGTCTTAGCGGTGGTAATAGGCATAGTGTAAAACTCAGACATTATTGGAAATGGATTGGATGTATATTCTTGATTGTTTGATGAGAAACTTGAGAATCTGATGATTATCTGGTGGCAGGCTTCAACCTTTTTATACTTAATGGGCCCATGCAGCTTGCAGGAAAATTTAAGTATACCCTCAGCCCAAAATAGGTTCAACGTGCAAACCTGTCAACACAAAATGCCAACTAAACCTTCAGATGTGAAAATTAATTATTCTATTCATTAATAGTGATCACTAAGAAGATATATTTTAAAAGAAAAACCGAGATTCATGTATTTATTCACGAAGTACTGAAATAGTGCACCTGCATTAGGGCTAGGTCATGTGAAAATAGATAAAAATGCCGTCATAGGCCATTAGATATATGAACATTTAAATTAAAAGTTTAAGATATAATAGTGGTATATACTACTATATACACACGGAGTTTAAAAGATTTTTATTCATTTTTTTGTAGAGAAAATCCGTCGTAAAGTACATTTTACACCAAAAACGTTGTCACACGTGATATGGTGACTATTTTTTTCTGTGCATTGACACAAATATTTTTCCGGAGCAGCACTGAACAGTTAAGGTGTCTGCTAAAATAGAGTTGTTTCAAACGTATAATTATTAAAATATCAACTTAGAAAGCCATTGAATCCACCCATTGAGCGTTTTTGGGTTACTTGTTTGATGTATTCACCCATATCACCTGCTTAGAGCGTAATTTTTCAGAATATTGTGTGCCATACCGTTCAGATGCCATACCCAAACAGCAATGGCCTGCAGTTACAAGAAGGTATTTTCAGTAGTATAACTAATTTAAGTTAAATAGTATGCAGATGTTTCGAATATCCGGTTAAAGGCACTCTGTTCATCCGTTTGTTTGTCAGAAGCTCTAATTTCCCCGAGTTAAGAATTTGGGCTCTAAATTACTCGGGAACAAATGAAGGACCGCTGTTGACCTTACCCTTACTGAAAAATCTTGGGAGCAGTGTTTACGACCAGACCCCCAACGCTAGCTCGTATGCCCAAAGCAGTTGGGAGTCAGCAGAATGCCCAATGGAATTCCCAATGAAATGTCCTACTGAATCCGACGCAAAGTAAATATTTTACATCTAAGTAACCTAGCACACATCTATCAGCTTCAACTAAACCCAATTAGCGGTCCCAACCACTCTGTGGTTTAATTCCACGGGCTTTGCACGGCCCGAGCTGTCAGTCGTTTAACTACCAAGTCCCCTACCCACACTCTCGATACCTTCCGTATTGGTTTCCAAGTCCCCTAAACTCTTCACCCAATCACAACCCCTGTGAATTGATGAGCACTGTAGCGAGCCAGCAGTCTATCACCGGCATCAAGCCATCCGAGAACCTTATCGAGAAGGTCATCGACGTGATTTCGAACCTTTCATGGCTCCAGACACTGGGAATCTCGGTTCTTGTGCTGCTAGCATTTGACCAGATTTCGTATCTGCAGAAAAAAGGCAGCATTGCTGGTCCTCGGTTTAAGATGTGGCCCATCATCGGCCCCTTTTTGGAGAGTGTGAACCCCAAATTCGAGGAGTACGAGGCCAAATGGCGCTCCGGTCCTCTTTCGTGTGTTTCCGTGTTCCACAAGTTTGTGGTTATCGCGTCTACTCGCGACTTGGCTCGTAAAGTGCTTAACTCTCCCGCTTACGTGCGTCCATGTGTGGTTGATGTTGCTATTAAGCTGCTCAGGCCCACCAACTGGGTGTTCAAAGACGGTAAAGACCACCTTGAGTACCGCAAGAGTCTCAACCCGCTTTTCACCAAGCAGGCCATTGCCATTTACCTGCCTGCCATGGAGCGTTGCTACGACAACTACCTCGAGGAGTTTGTTCGCCTCAGCAAGGAGGAAGGAGGCCCTAGAGCCTACATGGCCGAGTTCCGCGAGATCAACTGTGCCAACTCGCTACGTGTGTTTTGCGGACGCTACATCAGCGAGGAACAGGTGAAATCAGTCAGTGACAACTACTACAAAGTGACTGCAGCCCTTGAGCTCGTCAACTTCCCGATCATTCTTCCTTTCACGAAGACCTGGTACGGCAAGAAGATCACCGACTACACCATGGACATCTTTGAGAAGTGTGCCCAGAGCTCTAAGGACCACATTGCTGCTGGCGGTGCGGTTGACTGTGTTATGGACGCCTGGGTCAAGGAGATGATGAACGACGGCAACAAGAACACCCGAGTTTTCTCCAACAAGGAGATCAGCGAGACGATCTTCACGTTTTTGTTTGCTTCCCAGGATGCGACTTCCTCTGCCACCACCTGGCTTTTCCAGATCATTGCTGACCGGCCCGACGTCATGCAGAAGATCCGCGAGGAGCAGCTTAAGGTGCGTAACGGCGATCCCAGCTTGGAGTTGACGGTCGACATGGTTGACGAGATGCACTACACCCACATGGTGGTTAAGGAGGCGCTCCGATACCGCCCTCCGGTCTCGATGGTTCCGTACGTGGTGAAGAAGAGTTTTCCTGTCTCTCCGGACTACACCGCTCCCAAGGGTGCCATGATCATTCCGACGCTGCACCCCAGCATGCACGACCCTGAGGTCTACGACGAGCCCGAGAAGTTTATTCCCGAGCGTTGGCTTCCTGGGTCCAAAGCCAGTAAAGCTCTGCACAACTGGCTTGTATTTGGCTCGGGTCCGCACATTTGCCTTGGCCAGAAGTACGTCATGCTCCACCTCACTGCTTTGATGGGCAAAGCAGCGATGCTTTACGACTGGACTCACGTCGTCACCCCCAAGAGCGAGGTCATCCGCGTGTTCGCCACCATTTTCCCTGACGACGATTGCATTCTGGAGTTCAGGAAGCGGTCGGCTGATGAGGTTGTAGCAGTTTAATATTTATTGTACATTGAAGCGATCTAATAGGTTAAAAGTCTTAAACTCAATGATAATGCTTCTGATAAGCGGTAACAGTATAAGCCTCCTATTAAAGTAAGCGATCCACTAGTTAGTATGTAACACTCATAGTATTTCACCTGGTAGAGGTGTAAGTTTTCCAGTCCTGGTTCCACTTACTGACACTTACCACCATATCACAACTAGTTAAACGAATCCCTTTACCTCTAATAGTGACCACCAGGGCGTCCAGTCCCACTAATACTGACACCTCTTTACTTACCACCTCAGATCGGCACTACGAACCATACGAGCTATCTGTCTTTCCCTTTATCTGGGATATGTCCTACTGCAGTCACTGATGATACAAACCAGGTGTCCATGTCTCCTATCAATCTGCATCCAATTCCATATGTACCTCTTCTTTAACACTATGTCAATTCCCTAACTCAGGACGACAAACAAAACTCTAAATAGTGCTATTCACACTAATCAGACTCAACTACTCTGTGATAATTTAGCTACCTATTAGTACTTATCATATCTCTGATAGTAGCTGTGCTATTCACATACTCAAGACTACTACTGTGGAGACTCAGACCACAAACAAGACTAACCACACAGACTAACTCAGACTCAAACAAGACTCTGCAATAGTTAGCTGTGCTATTTACACTAACTCAGATAAACAAGACTAGTATTCTTACCTGTGATATGTAAACCAACCTCCATACCACACTCTGATACTACTTCTCCTTAACCAGTCTGTCTTGGTTAGGTTCTTCACTCCAACATTGACATGCTCTTCTGGACTCCCAGTCTGACTAGATAGTTGATACTTCTTGATCTTCACTCCTCTCTTTCACAGTTTTATCCTTCTTTAACTCGTCAACTTAGAATACTTAGATTACTTAGCAATGGCAACTGCAGCAGCCTGGCAATCGTCGTGGCTGATGGAAACCGACACGGAACGGCCGTTGGCAGCAGCCAAAGCATCGCCGTGGAGTTTCACCTCCGGTCCGCTCTTTGTCCGTACAATCTCGATCTCAGCCAACGGGGCAGCCGCGCCCTTCCCCGGAGTCTTGAGGGCCTTGAAAACGGCCTCCTTGGCACTCCAGGTACCCGCATACGAGGCCCTCGGGTCGGCAGCCGATTCGCAGTAGGCACGCTCGGCCTCGGTGAAGTTCCTCACAATAAACGTCTCGTTCTCGTTGTTGATGGCCGAGACTAGTTCGATGTCAACACCAACGCTCTCGCCCGTCTGGCTGCTGGCCAAATGCGCCACGGTTTCCGCCAACTTCGACTTCGGCTTCTTAATAGTCTTCGCGAAGTGCAAAGTGTCGGCCTCCACCCGCACCGTAGGATCGAGGTAGACCTGGGCCTCCTGCTCAGGGGTGTACGGAGGCTTGTCCTTAGGCCGGAACAGCGTGTTGTGGGTGATCGCGTCGTGCCAGTAGCGGTACACCTTGTCGTAGCGAGCACTGACCTTCTGCTTGTACACCTCGTACGTGTGGCGGTTTAAACTGCTGAAGAGGTAGTCCGAGTGCACAACCAGTGCGAATCCGCCCTTCTGGCCGAACCCGAACGAGGTCAGAGTACCGGCACGGACACCATACGTCTGCATGGTCACGGAAGGGAACAGAATGCGGTCGAACTTCTCGAGGTACTGGTCGACGTTGTCTGCGTTGCGGTTGCCCGGTACGAGACCCGTGTTCAACACCTGCAGCAGGCCGTTCATCATCCATGCACCAGCAGCACCCTTCGGGTGGCCCGTGAGGTACTTCTGGAAGACACCGAGCACCGGATTTCCCTTCGAGCGCCCCAAATGCACCAGCATGTCGTGGATGGCCATCGACTCGTTCTTGTCGTTGGCCTGCGTGCTGGTTCCGTGGAAAGACGACACGCCAATATCGTCGATTGTGAGTCCCCACTGGGCCAGTGCGCCCTTGAGCGGGGCGATTGCCGGGTTGCGGACCCAGAAATCGTTGCCCCACGTCCGCTGGGCGTCGCGTTCCTGTCGGCGAAGGTCCTCGGCCACTGCCTCGAGGGGAGTGCCCAGCTCGCGCTCCTGCTCGGCCCATTCGCGGAGCTGCTGGCGTCTTTTCGCGAGCTGGCGACGGCGGTAGTCGATATCGAGCAGGTGCTGGCTCCGGCTGCTGTCCTCGCGAGCAACGGTCATGATTCCCTTGCCTGGGGCCGGCACCGAGCGCCCAATCTTGTCGGTTGCAGTTGCAGTGAGGGCCACAATACCGTGGATGGGCACACCCATCTCGATAGCGAGCGAGCCGGCCATCAAGATCTGGATACCGCTGCCCTGGGCCTCCATGAAGCCCGACCGGGTAGTTGTAGTTGGTCTTGACATCTCCTGCGGGGTGCGGCCGTGCTCCTCCTCGGTTACCGAGTTCGACGTGGCGTTCATGTTGCCGAACTCCTGGATTCCCTCCTCCTTGATATCGTCGTAGCCACCCACAATAACAATACGAGCGGCTCCGCTGCGAATGAGCTCCACACCGCTATCAACAGACTCCACGGCGGTCGCACAGGCACCAACGGGGGTCTTCGTGGGTCCGCTCGACGAGATGAGCAGCATGTTCACCCACGCGCTCATCGTGTTGATGAAACTCTCCTGCAGAATGTCGTTCTGGGCCTCCTTGTCCATGTACCGGTCCTTGAACATCTTCCGCAACGCGGTCATGCCGCCCATACCGGAACCGCTGGCATTGCCCACCTCGGAGACGTGCACGTACTTGTAGAACTCGTACGGGTCGGTGATTCCGCTGGTGATGAG
>JAJMCB010000036.1:0-34845 GCA_030584925.1 Starmerella vitae | reverse complement strand
GTGGAACTGGTGTGGTCACCACAGTTTACCACTTAACACCAACTGCTCCTGATATCGCAACCACAAAATCTGGACCCTGGACTGGCAACTACACCTTGGATAGCACTACTACTGGAGCTTACACCCTAGAAGACGGTGGAACTGGTGTGGTCACCACGGTTTATCACTTGACTCCAACTGCTCCTGATATTGCAACCACGACATCTGGACCCTGGACTGGCAACTTCACTTTGGATAGCACTACTACTGGAGCTTACACTCTACCTGACGGTGGAACTGGTGTGGTTACCTCAGTTTATCACTTGACTCCAACTGCTCCTGATATCGCGACTACTTTGAGTGGACCCTGGACTGGCAACTACACCTTGGATAGCACCACCACTGGTCCTTACACCCTAGAAGACGGTGGAACTGGAGTTGTTACTACAGTGTACCATCTGACGCCCCTCTCCTCTTCGTTAATTTTGAGCAAGTCATCACAACAAACTTCAGCAACCTCTTCTAGCGTTTTACTTCCAAGCATCACTTCGAGTCACTATTCAGAATCTAAGAGCTCTACAACGGTCGCTCCAAGTAAAAATTCAAACGGATCAAGTATCACAAGTTCTACCAGATCTTCCGGGTCGTTATCAATCAGCTCATACTCACAGTTTACAAACTCGGCCACAATTCCTGGTAGTTCCCCAGCCACTGTTAACATTTCTTCTCGTTCAAAATCCATTACTACCAGCGGATCATTGAGTAATAGTTCATCAGTGCTCTCCTCAGCAACCATTTCGAGTTCTTCATCGCTCCCTAGTGCGAATAAAATACAGCCTACAAGCCCGCTGTCTACAGCTATTTCTTCAGCCCCCTCAAACTCTAAATCTGCAGTATTAACGCCATCCCATATATCATCGAGGTCAGTTACCTTTTCGGGTGTCTCATCAAGTGAATTATCCAGTTCTTTTGTGCCATCGACTGAATTAAGCACCTCACTTACTACATCTAATTCCCTCACTACATCAAAGTCCCAAGTTACCTCAAGTGTAAAATCGCTCAGTAGCTCCAGCAGAGTGTTCAGTTCAAGCGGTTTAACAACAAGTTTAACCAAGAATACTCCATATGGGATCTCAACTGTCACTGATTATTGGACAGGTACCTACACGACAGAAAGTACTTCTATCGGATACTTTACTTCAGATAATGGCAGAATATACTCCTATACGGAAGTTTTTCAGCTCTTACCAGCGAATCTCAATCCATCCGCTACATCTGCTTCTAGTACAAGTGCTGATACCTCCGCCACAGCTACTGCCACAGCTACCTCCGCCACACCCCTCGTAAGCAGTAGTTTATCTACTACTTCGACCACACTATCGACTGCTGTTTCTCCCTCTTCTGCATTCACGGCGAATTCCACATTCCTACCGTTTTCTCCCACGTCCTCGCAATCGCACTCTTCCAGCACTAGTCTTGAAACAACAAAAATATCTTACAATAGTGAGAATTACACCCAAAAGATATCCAGTGAGACTAGCGAAGCCTCAAGCACTGGTACTTTGAAGTCTTTATCTTCGAAAGGATCCACTGTTATATCAACCCCCATATTTACAAGCAGTGTGATTAAGTCCTCTAAAAGTGCTACCAAGAGCAGTATTTCTTTAACCACTTCTGGAAGTTGGTTCTACAAGTCAAGCACAACAATTACAAGCTCTTCGGTCACCCTATCTTCTAGTTCGAACCCCTCTCCTCCTGGCACATCCTCTCCCAGTCGACCTAACAGCATCTCTTCCAGTTTTTATTCGAGCACTAAGCTATCTGCAAGCACGTCTAGAAGCTGGTCAAACAGTACGGTTACGAGCGAGTCTGCACTTTCTATGGGCACAACTGAGACTTCTCACAGTACATTGGTGAGCACATCAGATAACAATGAGCCTATTTTCTCTTCTTCTGCCACTGTTCCAACGCAACCCCCCTTAAGTACCAGTAGTACGTCTCAAACTACACTAAGAAGTACTTCAGAAGACCATGAATCGGTTTCATTGTTCTCCAGTGCTTCCCTCTCAGTGTCCTCCGCGGTTACCTTTTCTCCAGTTACCTCCTCCACTGAAGTTAATACATCCCCCGTTCCGCCATCTTCCACATCTGATGGCACGGATATGTCTTCAATTAACCCCGAGGTAACCTCTATGGGCACGCCGGATACATCCCCAGTATCAACTATCAGTTATGTGACACCGATTGCTGTAACATTCACCAGTGAAGGAGTAGAGGTCCCCATAATCTCGTACTCCACGGTTATTTCGACAGTTAAAGCCACTCAATCCTGTGAATCGTCCCACACTACCTCAGCTACTGTCCCCCGACAAACACCAGAAACGAGTTCGTATACTCCAACATCTACAACACCAACACCAACAAGTGCCACCACTACTGGAATGACCGCTCTGGTCTACCCCCCACAGGCCTCAAGCTCCGCTACCCCAACAGTCCCTAATTTGGGTGCTTCCAATGCCACAGAATCGGTTTCAGATCCTGAGTTAAGCAGCCGAGCTTCAAGCCACTCAATAAGCCTGGCAGCTGTGGCTGTGGCCCTGTGTTTTGTAATGATTTAGTTTTGATTTAGTTTTGATTTAATTTAATATAATGTATCTATAAATTTAGTAGCCTCCATAGCCCCCCTGGTTGCCTCCCTGGTTACCACCGTAGCCACCTTGATTGCCTCCATAGCCTCCCTGGTTACCACCGTAGCCACCTTGGTTGCCCCCAAAGCCACCTTGGTTGCCCCCAAACTCATTTTGGTTGCCCCCATAGCCCTGGTTGCCTCCCTGGTTGAACTCGTTACGGCCCTCGTGGTGGTGGTGACGACGAGGTTCCTCGAAATTGCCCTGGGGTCCCTGGTTGAACTCATTGCGACCACCTTGAGGTCTGTCGAACTCATTGCGACCACCTTGAGGTCTGTCGAACTCGTTACGGCCAAAGTTACCCTGTGGTCCGCCCTGGTTCCCACCGTAGTCATTGCGTCCCTGATTAGAGCTAAATCCATCGTTTGAGTAGTAACCATTGGCATTTCCGCCCTGGTTACCACCGTAACTTCCCTGGTTACCACCGTAACTTCCCTGGTTACCACCGTAACCACCCTGGTTTCCACCCTGGTTTTGTTTGTTTTTCTCCTTGTTCAAGTAATTGTCAATAAAGTGACCGACCTTCTGTCCATAGCTTTCTGAGCCCTGGTTACCGTTTCCGTAGCCGCCCTGGCCTTGGTTCTGGCCTTGGTTCTGGCTACCTCCACCAAAGAACCCGCTTCCGCTGCTCTGGTTACCGCTTGAGCCCATAAGCTTGTTTTTGATGGCCTGTTCGGCCTGACTTTTGATAAAATCGCTGATTCCTCTTTCGCCGTCCATTTGTTGAGATTAAAAGAGTAGAATTGTGTTCCTGATTTATCATCACCTGATAAATCAACACGTAGCCCAGGCTATAAATAGATGCTTCTAAACTGCATTAACACTTAAGTACAACACTAAATACTGCATAATAAGTATCACCTTACACTGCATAATAAGTATCACTCGATTAATATCACCTCCACTGCATGATTAACACCTTACACTGCTTAATTAAGTATCACAGTATTACTGCTAATACACTGCATTAACATAAGAACACCTATGATTCACTGCATAATAAGTATCATGATTAGCACCAACACTAATTATTAACATAATATCACTCGATTAATGCCTTCCACTGCATAATAAGTGTCACACATCACTCCCTTCATAACTGCATTACACTAACTAACACTAAATATCATGCCAACTAGCACAACTAGCACTGCACTGATAAGAATCACTCATGATTAGCACAACTAACACTCCACTGCATAAGAATCACTCATGATTAGCACTAATACTTAACATATCACTCGATTAATGCCTTCCACTGCATAATATCATCACATATCACTCCCTTCATAACTGCATTACACTAACTAACACTAATACTTAACATAATATCCCTCGATTAATGCCTTCCACTGCATAACATCACTCCCTTCATAACTAAGTATCACTGCAATGCACTAAATAAGTATCATGCCAACTAGCACAACTAACACTCCACTGCATAACACTCATGATTAGCACTAACTAATACTTAGCATAACATCACTTCCTTCATAACTATGTATCATGATTAGCACACTTCATATTAGCACTTCATATTAGCACACATCAAATTCTCCCAACCTCCACATTTCTTCCTCGAACCCTGACTAAGACACGTAACATGAAGGTGGACATCAAGCAGCAGCTGAAGACCCAGAGTTTCCGGGTGAAAGGCATTGATCTGCACCCGACCAAGCCCCTTATGGTGGCGTCGCTGTTCAGCGGACACATCCAGATCTGGAACTACGAGACCCAGCAGCTTGTTCGCCAGGTAACCGTCTCGCAGAAACCCGTTCGGGCCGTCCGTTTTGTTGTTCGCAAGAACTGGATCGTCACCGGAGGCGACGACCGGCAGATTCGCGTCTTTAACGCGTCCACGCTCGAGCGAGTGGCTGTTTTCGAGGCCCACCGCGACTACATCCGCTTCATTGTCGTGCACCCCACCCTTCCGGTCATTCTCTCGACCGGAGACGACAACGTAGTGAACATGTGGGACTGGGACCACGACTGGAAGTGTACCCAGACCTTCAAAGGCCACTCCTCGTACGTTTTGGGCCTGGCAATCAACCCAAAAGACCCCAACCAGTTCGCCAGTGGCTCGATGGACGGCGATATCAAGGTCTGGAGCCTCGACAGCCCCGTGGCAAACTACACCGTCGAGGTCAACCGCGAGGCGACCGTCAATTTCGTCGAGTACTACCCTTTTGCCGACAAACCGTACCTGATTGCTGCGAGTGACGACCACACCTCGCGAGTGATCGACTACCAAAGCAAGCAGGTGGTTGCAACGCTGGTAGGACACACCCACAACGTCAGTTTTGCGGTTTGGCACCCCGAACTGCCACTTATTATCACCGGAAGCGAGGACAACACGGTGAAACTGTGGAATGCCCGGTCGTACACGCTCGAACAAACGCTCAACTACGGCATGGAACGGGCCTGGAGCGTCTGCACTAAACCCCAGTCGAATCTGTGCGCTATTGGCCTGGAAACGGGTGGACTGGTATTGCGACTCGGTCGGGACGAGCCGGTGGTGAGCATGGATCCCAATGGCAAGCTGTGCTGGGCCAAGCAGCTCGAGGCGTTCAGTGCCAGCGTGAAAGCCCCGGTAATCGAGGATGGCGAGCCGGTGAGCGTGCATTTGCAGGTGAAGGATCTCGGGGCGGTCGAGATGCAGCCTGGACTGGTCTCGCACTCGCTCGATGGTCGGTACGTCTTGGTGGCTGGCGACGGTGATGTGGTTGTTTATACTGCACTTGCTTGGCGAAACAAGTTCTTCAGTCCTGGAATCGACGGATGCTGGGGCCCTGACGGGATTCTCGCGGTGCTTAATGAGGTGGGAAATGTCGAGCTGCTGCGGAATTTCAAGCAGGAGGTCACAATCAGCGGCTACGGGGCCACCAAGGTGTTCGGAACTGGTCCACTGCTGGTGCTCGCGTGTGACGGCTTTGTGCTGTTTTTCGACTGGTTCAAAGGCACGCAGCTCGCGAAGATCGAGGTTGATGTGAGCAAAGTCGAGTGGAACGAAGATGGGTCGCTGGTGGCTTTGGTCACCGAGGAAGGCACGTTTATTCTGCAGGTGGATTTGGACGGAATCGAGACCGGTACTGAGGAAGGCCGTGAGGACCTCGAAAGCTGTTTTGAGGAGTTTGTTCCCCCGCTTAAGGAGCAGGTCACCTCATTGAAGTGGGTGGGGAGCTGTTTGGTGTACATGACCGCCTCTAACCGGCTGAACTACATGGTGGGGAAGGAGCAGTACAACCTCACGCACTTCGACACGGATATGTACGTTCTGCGGTACGTCTCCAAGGATTCTATGCTTTATTTGTGCGATAAGGAGCTCCACGTCCTCGCACAGCCGCTCTCGCTTGCATTTGTGGAGTTTTTGTCGTGCATTCTGCGGGGGGAGACGGAGCTGGCCACCGAAAAATACCTGCCAGAGATCCCAAAACCATCGCGGAACCAGGCAGCCCGGTTTCTGGAGTCGCAAAACCTGCCGAAACTCGCTTTGGAGATCACAACCGACGACGACCACAAATTCGATCTGGCTTTAATGATGGGCGAGCTCGAACTCGCCTCGGAAATCGCTGCTGAGGGCGAGTTCGGGAAGTGGAGGCTGCTTGGTGACAAGTACCTCAACGCGTGGGACGTCGATGCGGCCACAATTGCTTTTGACCGGGCAAACGACCTCGACACGCTGCTGCTTATCCACACCTCCACGGGTAACACCAAGGCACTCAAGGAGCTGGCCGAGCGTGCGGTCCAGGTGGGCAAGTATAACCTTGCATTCTATGCATACTGGGCTGCTGGAGACGCACAGGCCATTACCGACTTGCTGAACAAGTCCGGAAGACACTCCGAGGCCGCGGTGTTTGGGTACACCCATGGCGTGCCGGTTAAGGATGCAGTAAAGCAGTGGAAGGAGTCGCTGGCCCATGGTCGTGAGAAGATTGCCAGCATTATTGGCATGCCCGAGGAACCGAAGGAGGTTAACGAAAGTGTGATTGAAAAAGAGGTTGAGGCCGAGAAGGAAATTGTTAAAGAAATGGAAAAAGCGGACGAGGCTGAGATTGAAGCTGAAATTGAAGCTGAAATTGAGAACGATAAACCCAAGACTGAGTCTGCAAGTGAATCAAGCTAGCTTATGTAGATAAATATATTGCTGATCTGGTCCAAATAAAGTAATTTTACCAAGTAATCAGGTCTAAATTAAATAAGTTGTGGAGCCGCTTTGGTGACTGGACAAAACTGGGACTTTGACTTACTAAGCAGTCAGCTCCCATTGGACGCGAGGATGTGTAAGCCACCACACCTCCTACTTTTCACAAGATGTTTGCTTCAAAGCTTGGCCAGGCCGTTGTCCAAGGCACTAGAAGGAGCGCTGTGTCGCCCCGAGGCTACGCAACATTGCGTGAGATCGAGACTCGACTGAAGAGTATCAAGAACATCGAGAAGATCACCAACACAATGATGGTGGTGGCCTCAACTCGTATGTCAAAGGCACAGCGTGCAATGCAACGTGCTCGCGTCTACGAGGGTGCAGCAAGCACTGTTTTCGATAAGAGCGAGGCCAAACCCGTGGAGAACCCGCAGAAATCGCTGCTTATTGTCATGTCCAGTGATAAGGGTCTTTGTGGCTCGATTCACTCCCAGTTGGCCCGTCGTGCCCGCAAGTTCCTCGATGAGCACCCAAACACCGACATTGTGATCGTTGGCGACAAGTCGAAGGCTCAGATCTCGCGTACAAACCCGGAGAACATCAAGCTGTCGTTCTCTGGACCCGGAAAGGAGGCCCCTACTTTTGCCGAGGCTGCCCTCATTGCCGATAAGATCGAGCAGCTCGGCGAGAAGTACGACAATGTGTCTTTGCTGTTCAACAAGTTCGTGTCCAGCGTCAGCTTCGAGCCCACTGTTCTGAACGCCTACACTGCCGAGGCCATCCAGGAGGCCCCTAAGATCAACCAGTACGAAATCGAGGACGAGGAGGCCCCGAAGAACTTCGCCGATTTCTCTCTTGCCAACGAGATTCTCTACGGACTCTCCGAGGGACACGCTGCTGAGATCAGTGCTCGTCGTAACGCTATGGACAATGCCAGTAAGAACGCTAACGACATGATCACCAAGTACTCGATTCTCTACAACCGCACTCGACAGGCTGTTATCACCAACGAACTTGTTGATATCATCACCGGTGCTTCCTCGCTTGAGTAAAATAGATAGACTGCTTTATAAATGAATGAACTGAGTTTTTAGTGAACTAAAATAAATGCTTTATAAATGAATGAACTGAGTTTTACACGAACTAAAATAAATGTTTTATAAATGGAAGAAACGAAGTTTTGTGTTACACGAACTATTAATGTTGTTAGTGAACAAAAATAAATGCTTAAAGTAAATGGAAGAAACGAGAAGTTTTGTGTTACACGAACTTGGCTGGTATTAATGTTGTTAGTGAACTAGTAACATAGATTTAAAGTAATGAAAGTGGGAAAAAACGAGAGTTTTGTGTTGTTATTTAAATGAACTGTTGAGTTTGGCAGGTATAAATAAGAAGTATGTTTGTTGGTGTTGAATAAACCACGAACTGAACTGAGTTTTTAGTGAACTAAATGCTTAAAGTAAATCGTCGAAACGAGATTGTGGAACTGAATGATTATTTGAAAAACAATCGGTAAATGCGGTAGAGAAGTAGCATCAAGCCAGGGAACACAAAACACTCTAATAGTTCAAGGTTGGACTGCAGTCGAATAACTCCTTCGCCGCGGAGCTCGCTTTCAAGGCTGTTGTCTACCAGCTTTTGGTAAACCGCGTCTTTGGTCTGCCACTGCTTGTACAGCCAGTCCATAAACACTTCATGGCTCTCTTTATACGGAACAGCGTGTATGGGGATCTGGCGAATGTGCATTTTCACGGTTTGGGGTCCTTTGCCTTCTATAAACGACCTGCCCAGACCGTAAAACACCTCGACGTCATTGTGTCCACCGGGGGGGACAGGCTCATAAACAACCGTGATGTCGTACACTACCGGCACTGTTCCTTTGAGTCCTTGCAGAATGGCCTGGAGACCTTTTCCACGAGGGTAAAGAACATCGTTGAGCATCAAATCCTCCTTGTTTTGGGCAGCAAGGAATTTCCGAGCATTGCTTTTGGTATTGCCATTGAAAACGGTGCCTTCGGGGAAAATGGTCATCCACAAGGGTGTGTTTCGGTCCTTGGCAAAGTAGGCGGTGTTTTCCTTGATTGTCTGCTTGTCATCCTCCCATTTTCTCGACAAAAACAGAAACCTGAAAAAACTCATACCCCAGCCAAAAATGGGGATTTTTTTCAGCGATTTCTTGAGTGCAATCACTGGTGCCGATTGCAAACAGGAGGTGTACGATAGGTACCACAGGAATACCCAATCGCAGTAGAGCTGGTGGTTCATCATCAGCACCGCACGCGGTGACAATGCCAGATCGAGGATCTGCTCACCACTTTGTTCGTGCTGGTTGACGTAGAACTGCTCGTTGGAGTATAAACGGATCTTAGCGGGGCTCGTGGAGTGGGCCACATACACCAACAGCTTGCCAAAGAGACCCTTGCAGTAGTCAGACCACGCACGCCACAGGCTCGGAGCCACCAGCTTGAATGGAAGACCACACAGAAGCGTAACAAATAAGCAAGTTGTTGAAAGGAAGAAGAAGGTTAGTCGTGCATAGTTAAAGTACTCAATAGGCACCATTTCAGGGTACGGGGAGTGTGGTTTCGCACAGTTTGGCAACGTCGAGTAAAGGTGTATCGAGAAATTGTGCGGATATAGAAATCCAAAAAAAACGAAGAAAGCATAACCTTCGTATGGAAGCCCAGATTTAGGTTTCTCTAGATTCAATGCTAGCTTGGTTGAGGCATAACCATGAATGAATTGGGGTTGCCTTTTATAGTATGAACTCCCATTAGTCTTTAGGCATTATTGGGTTTGTAAAGTTTGGAAGCTAGTAGCCAAGAATATGGAAACCACCCGTTGTACATTTCCTTCTAGACGACGTCCTACAATCTACAAATAGATATCAGTCAATCTGCTCTTTCAACAGATCCGGTTCAGTGACTAGGCAATTGTTTGAAGCTGTCTGTGAGTTAGACCTAGTCAATTGAGTATCTCTCAATTTACCTGTCCTTCTTTGTCACGCCCAAGCTAGCGAATCTTCGGTGCTTGCCTTGGGAAGAGGTTCTACAACTACTTTAAATTACATTTACGGTTTTCTACATACTTCGCTATATTAATTGAGAGGAAAATGCTGCCGTCTCTTCTTACGGTCCTCCCAACTCAGGGCACAATCTGAGATTTATCAGCGGGGCAGAAAGTTTGGCAACGTTGTCACGACATGCTGTAAGGTTGTACCTTACCCTAAATACCTGGGCAACGCTTATCGGCAGTCACTTAAATAGCTACACCACGCCTCCCTCTCTCCCACCCCACCCCCACAACAACCGCAGCACAGTCCTGAGGAGTCCCTAAAGCACGTTCAGCACACAATTGACATCTCCTAGCAGCCTGACTGAACGAAACCCCCCCAAATGCGCTATCAATTCAAAGACGACTACCCATTCGGGTCTCGTAAAGCCGAGGCGGACCGTATTCGCCAGAAGTACGCTGGTCGCATTCCTGTAATCTGCGAGAAAGCCGAGAAAAGTGACATCGCATTCATTGACAAACGCAAGTACCTTGTACCCAACGACCTGACTGTAGGTCAGTTTGTGTACGTCATCCGCAAGCGAATCAAGCTGGAGCCCGAGAAAGCCATTTTCATCTTTGTTAATGACGTGCTACCCCCCACATCGGCACTGATGAGCCACATTTACGAAGAGCACCACGACAAAGACGGTTTCCTCTACGTCACCTACTCCGGCGAGAATACCTTTGGAAACTAACTAAATATATATTAAACCTGAGTTCATTGTTTGTTCAGGAATGCTATAGATTATTGCCCTGACTTTGGGTCTACAGATGCCAGGTCAGTTACATAAATTGCAACTGGTATTAAGTTAAGTAACTAGTTTAATGTACTCCAGTAGTACAACTTGGTTAGGCAGTACACTAGTTTACCATGCACAGCTCCGGCTCAACTTGGTACAGGTACATCACTAGTTTATAAATGCACTGCTCCAGCAGTGGTGGAACTACGAGGTGCAATTACACTACTTCACTAGTTTAATTAATAGTTACATGTACTACAGTAGTACAACTTGGTTAGGCAGTACACTAGTTTACCATGCACAGCTCCGGCTCAACTTGGTACAGGTACATCACTAGTTTATAAATGCACTGCTCCAGCAGTGGTGGAACTACGAGGTGCAATTACACTACTTCACTAGTTTAATTAATAGTTACATGTACTACAGTAGTACAACTTGGTTAGGCAGTACACTAGTTTACCATGCACAGCTCCGGCTCAACTTGGTACAGGTACATCACTAGTTGAGTTACATAAATGCACAGCTCCAGCAGTGGCATTAAGTTACAGGCAGTACACTATATCATTAGTTTAGTTACTTGCACTCCTGCAGTTCACTAGGTTGAACTACAAGGTGCAATTACACTAGTTGAGTGGACCTGCTATGCTTAGTTCTACACACACTACTGTTGTTAATCACAGGCTTCTGGTGTCATCACTGCAGCTCATTATACAGTCTATTAAGTAGTTACCACTGAGTCTATCGAGTAGCATAGTATACAGTCTATTGAGTAGTTACCACTGCAAGTCTATTGAGTAGTTACATAGTTCACATGCAGTACAGTCTTTTGAGTTACCACTGCAGTCTATCGATTTACCACTGCAAGTGCAGTCTATTTCATTACCACTGTCTATTGTGCATTACCCCATTGAGTTACTGCAGTATAAAATACAGCTCCGCTGCTCTATAGTATGTACATTACGGAAGCTTGAAGCCGACCTTCTCAGCGAACTTCTCGGTCGAGAATGACTTAGGACGCTCGAGAGGAGCACCCACGGCACGGTCAATGATGAGCTGGGGCAGCACACCAAGTGCACGCGAGACCGCGAAAAGCACGGTGTAGTAGCTCTGCTCGGTAAGACCGTAGTACTGCAAGAGGACTCCGGAGTGCGAGTCCACATTCGGCCACGGGTTCTTGATCTTTTGGTTCTCGCCAAGCACCTTCGGGGCAATCTCGTAGATCTGGCTGACCAGCTTGAAAAGCGGGAACTCGGGGAGGTGCTTGAGTGCGAACTCACGCTGGGCAGTGTAACGGGGGTCGGTCTTGCGGAGAACAGCGTGTCCATAACCAGGAACGACTCGGCCAGCCTTCAAAGTGTCCCAAAGATACTTCTCGATCTGCTCGTTGCTGACGTTCTCGCCAATGTCCGAGCGGAGCTTAAGGAGCCACTCGAGCACCTCCTGGTTCGCACGACCGTGGAGAGGGCCAGCAAGGCCGTTGAAGCCAGCAGCCAAAGAGAGGAAGGGCGAGCTCAGGGCAGAACCCACGAGGTGGGTGGTGTGGGCACTCACGTTTCCGCCTTCGTGGTCCGAGTGGATTGTTAGGTACAATCGCATCAGCTCAGCAACCTCCTGGCTGTCGAAACCGAGCTGCTTGGCAAAGTTCGCCGAGTAGTCGAGGCTGCTGTCGGTCTTGCCGAGAACACCGTCGTGGAAGACGTTGCGGTAGATCAGCGAGGCAATGGTGGGGAGCTTGGCAATGGCGTCAAGTGAGTCCTCGAATGTGTGCTGCCAGTACTCCTTCTTGTTCACACCGCGCTCGTAGGCTTTCGAGAAGCTGCTTTCGCTCTCAAGCGCGTTCATGGCAATGCTGAGCTGGGCCATGGGGTGGAGGTTCTTGGGGGAGTGGGCAAGCAGGTCAACAACGTGGTCAGGAAGCGACGAGCGGGCGTGGAGCTCGGCACTGAGGGCACGAACCTGGCTCTCGGTGGGGATTTCGCCAGTCAGCAGGAGCCAGAAAAGGCCTTCGGGGAGGGGCTCCTCGGAACCGGGGGCTTTGGGGAGCTTGGCACTCACCTCGGGGATGGTGTAGCCGCGGAAACGGATGCCTTCCTCGGGATCGAGCACAGATCCTTCCCAAACAAGGCCGATAATGCCTCGCATGCCTCCGTAAACCTGGTCAAGCTTGACCTCCTGAAGGGTCTCGTTGCCTTTGGCCGAACGCAGAGCTTTAATCTGCTCGATCTTCTGGGGGAGACTGGCTGCAAAGGTCTCTTTCAATGTGGGCTCCTTCGTGGAGTAGGCTCGGACGGCCTGTCGCAAAACGCGAAGTGTGCTGGGCTTAAACATGTTGTGATGGTGTGGGGGGGGATGGGTGAGGACGGAGTACAAAGGGTTTATAAGGTATGGACGCGGGGAGATGACGTTAGTGTTACCGGCCGCGGGACAAAGCCGGGGAATGCCTGTTCTAATTGGTGGAAAAGTGTCACGTGGTGTGCTGCTCCGGGGTCGCATCAACGTATGTGCATTGAGGCATGCAGCATGCATTCAATGCTAGTTAGTAGTGCTAGTTGTGAATTAAGCTAGTTTTAAATAGAAATTAATTGGTAATTGAGTGCTAGTTAGGATTTGAATAGTCCTGTTTGAGAATTGAGTAGTGCTAGTTAGTGTGCTAGTTAGTGGTGCTAGTTAGTAGTGCTAGTTGGTGGTGATAGGGAATTGAGTAGTACTAAGTGTTAGCTGTGATTCGAGCTAGTTGGAAATAGAAAGTCCTAGGTAAAGTCCTAATTGGAAGTTTAATGGGCTAGTGGGCATTGAGCAGCTGTTTAGTAGTCCTCTTTGATAATTGTCCTGTTTGAGAATTGTGATAGTTAGTAGTACTATTTAGGAATTAAATAGTCCTAGTAGGGAATTGAGTAGTGCTAATTGAGAGTCCTGTTTAGACTAGTCCTAGTTGTGAGTTTAATGGGCTAGTGGGCATTGAACAGCTGTTTAGTAGTCCTCTTTGAGAATAGTCCTCTTTGATTGTCCTCTTTGATTGTCCTGTTTGGTAGTCCTATTTGATAGTCCTATTTGGGAATTGAGTAGTGCTAATTGAGAGTCCTGTTTAGACTAGTCCTAGTTGGTCCTAGTTGTGAGTTTAATAGGCTAGTTGGGCATTGAGCAGCTGTTTGATTGTCCTCTTGATTGTCCTGTTTGAGAATATGTCTCCTGTTTAGTCCTCTTTAGTCCTCTTTCACAAATACAATAAATTACTTAGCTCTGACTATTAACTGCCAATTCCATAATCAAATCGGTCGCAAGCCTCAAAAACGGGTACGCAGAAAATGTATCGTCGGATTCCGGTACTTCGGTTTGGCCTTGCGCGAACCCATCGAACTTGAAGTCCACGAGGTAATTGTTCTGCTCAAGCTGGTACAGCTGTATCCTCATCTTCAAGGTCTCCGAAATGGCATCGCGGTCGTTGGATGCACAAATCT
This sequence comes from Starmerella vitae, assembly GCA_030584925.1. Lineage (NCBI taxonomy): Eukaryota > Fungi > Ascomycota > Dipodascomycetes > Dipodascales > Trichomonascaceae > Starmerella > Starmerella vitae. The sequence goes on along the minus strand of JAJMCB010000036.1, from coordinate 20,786 downwards.
CGTTATTCCACCGAACGTAAATCGTCCAGATATCCTCGTCGGTCGGCAGAGTCCACTCGGCCCCTAATGCACTCAGTGCTCTATAAATTTCGCCCATGACGTCAAGCGGATACGACCTAGAGCGAATACCGAAGTGCCATCGCATCTTGCTCTTCTTGATCGTCATTGGCGAGCGTTTCTTGTTCATGGGGACGTTCCGGCTCTGCATGTATGCAAGGTGGTACTGGGGTAAACTCGTCGGGAGAACGGCAATGGATGAATGCGAGGCGGCAACAGGGCCCAATGGGGTCTGGTCGAAGGTGTAGGCGGCAGGAATGCCGTTCTTAGGCAGCGATCCGCTCGTTTGAGTGCTGGCAGTGGATGAAGAGCGGGCTCGGGTGGAAACATTAGTGGCAGGCTTGTTCAAATTCGTCTCCATGTACTGGTCGAGCGAGGTAGTGGGTTCCTGGACCTGCGAATCCCGTACCAAACTGTATGCATCGCGAATTACCGCCTCGTTGGCCGGATCGAGGTGCCTTCCACTGCCTTCCACGGCATCGACAATGTCCAAACGCGAGTAACCAAGCTGGTCGCTGAGGTACCGGGTGATATTCTCGTCTGCTTTGCCGTTTTCGAGCTGTGGTGCCTCGGGAAACAGGTCTCCGGGCAGCTCGGTCTGGAACCACTGATCCTCGATGATTTGGTCCACGGTTATACGGTCCATTGGGTTCACAACCAGCATTCGCTGCAGCAGACTCCTGGCCCCAGGGCTTATAAAGTCCGGAATTGAGTAGATTCCTTGCGAAATTCGCTGGAAAAGCTCGGGAATTGACTCCTCATCAAAGGGAAGTCGGCCAACCAGCATGACGTACAGAATAACACCGCACGACCAAACATCCACCTCAGGTCCAGCGTACAAACGACCGGAAATCACCTCGGGAGCCGCGTAATTCGGGCTTCCACAGCTTGTTTTCAGAAAATTACCGTCGGTCATGATGTTGGACAGCCCAAAATCAGCAATCTTGATGTCCATGTTGTCGTCAAGCAGCAGGTTCTCCGGTTTCAAGTCTCGGTGCACGATTTTGTGCTTGTGGCAGTACTGGACCGCGGAAATAATCTGCTGGAAGAACTTGCGGGCCTCGGACTCCGAAAGTCGGCCTTTCTGCACGATGTAGTCGAACAGCTCTTTGCCAGCGAATTCAAGCACCATGATGATCTCTTCCTTCTTTTTTATGACCTCGTAAAGCTTTATGATGTGCTGGTGACGCAGCAATCGAAGGTAACTGATCTCTCGCTCAACACGGCCTTGCATGTCCGTTTTCTGAAGTGTGCGCCGGTTAATGATCTTTAACGCCACCCGCGAGTTCGTCGCGAGGTGGTAGGCAAGCTTCACTTTGCCGAAGCTGCCTTCGCCAAGCGTCTTGACGATTTGGTATCGATTGATCCGCTTGTCCTCCATAACCCTAATTTGTGACACACCAGCGAGTTTATAAACCAAACTAGTAGATTATGCACTAGGGCGAATACGTACTGTTGCAGGTTAGTTGTGCATCTATGTAGTGAGTATTATGTAGTGAGTATTATGTAGTATTAGTCGGTGCAATGCAGAATTGGTTCCGTGATATCGTGGAAGCACAGAGGACACACTTTTCGCTGTGTGACGAGCCATTCGCCTACACAGGACTTGTGAAACTCGTGCTGGCAGGGTAAAATGCATATTTCACACTCTCGATCGTACTGTTCGAGGCATATACTGCAGCTGGGCTGCTGGAAGGCCCCCGGTGAGTCTGTGCTGAAAATGTGGGTCGGCAAAGCGTCGACTGTTTCGGGTTTGGCTCGTTGGGACCTTTTTTTGCGCTCTAAATTTCCGTGGAATATCAAAATCACCACAAACATCGACAATAGAGGCCGCAAAAGCAGCATGAGTAAAAACTCCAGGAATGAACTCAGTTGAGGCTCAGGGACTGTGGTCCACAGCGATGCAATTGAGCCTTGTAAACTTAGAAGCTCGTCGAAATCGGCATGATTTACAATGAAACCGGGTATTTCAAACGTTAGAGTGGATGTGGAGGCCATTAGGTTTATTAGACTGAGATCCCCAGATGTAATTACGGCATTGGCACCGGAGTTTTGGAAATTGTTCAGTTTCTGGGGAAAAAAACAGTGGCCTCCGTCTTTTACCAATGCAATTTTGTTCATGATCTGAGTGTGTGTCGGTGCATGGCACCCATGTTCGTCGTCTTGGGGGTCTAGAGAAATAAGCGGACCCCAGTTCCGTATTGACTGCATGTTCGGAAATATATCATATTCGTCGCTTAAACTCTCGTTATATGGGCTGTGGGGGGCAAATGCGACTTCAAATCCATTGAAAACTCGTCCTTGGACCTCAATAGCACCAGGAAGAAGCCAAAGGCCACTACGACCAGGATCAGAGGGCAGGTCACCTGGAAATGGATAATAGATAATACTGGAAACGTTTCCGATGTATGAAAGGGCCAGCAGACCTAGGCATCCGATTGCAAGAAAATAATAGGCAGCCGGACGCATGCCCTTACCTCCACCTCCAGGGTTGCTTTTCAGCGGTTTTCTTGGCAGGTCAAATAAGCGAAAGAGGGTCATGTAGTGGAATAATTGCTTTTGGTAGGGGCGAATCTGGGATCAATTTGCTTAGTTGGGTCGTTAATTGTTCAGTGCTGGTCCGAAACTCGTGCTTCTCCTCTGTTTTACTTGAATAGGGATACTGGGAAAAGTTTCCTAATTATGTTCAGAGAAGTGTAGTAATTTCCTGAACTAGGTTTATAAACAAGCAAATAGAGTATAATTTAGGGATGATCTCGCTAGCGATCTTTAGCCCATTCAGCTATAAGAGACCAAATTGGAGAAAGAAGGTACTATTTAGCCAGAACACTTTCTTTACAAGTAAGCTGGCTATTTTCCCATGCATTCATTCTATTATGGTGATAAAATTCGGGTTATTCTAGCCGATCCACAGGAATTTTGATGCATAGCTCTCTTAGTGTGTTTACATTCAAGCCGGCAAGTGCGTAGTCGCCCTTGATCTCGAAGTCGCCTTTGATCTCGTAGTCGCCTTTGATCTAGTCAACATGCTCTAGTTTCTCCGGGGTGAATAAGGCCTATACATGGTCTTAAAAAAGTCGCTCACTACCTGATTGTAGAAATAGTGAGTACATCAGGGGGTATTTTGGAAAGATTTGATGGTTTATTTTGTTCTTTATTGGTTATTGTTAATATGCTTGGCTCCTTCAATTCTCAGTAAGACTTTTTTAGGTGTGGAGACTAGAATATAGCACCTCGGATGTAGTTTGGTAATTCAACGCGTATACTCTAGTTTTATAAGGGGACCAGCTGATTTTATTATTCATTTAGGCCCCAGATGGGTATATGTTGGTTATTATCTCGCTTAGAAGGTTGGGAAATAGTCTCTAAAATGATAAACGCATGGTGAGTTCAGCATAGTACACTCTTTCTTAGATCCGTAAAGCCTGATATCCTTCAACCTGGTTTATTTTCTGGTTCCAAAATATTATTGTATTTATTTACAATATACTTGGCGTATTCTAATCACTTTTTAAGGCGGTGTTAGAATTTTAAACGTGGCTTGAGGGCTTAATAAAAAGTGCATAATTGAAAATCCACTTTTACTAGGAAGCCACTATTATTCAATAAGTTCAGTAAGCCTAATAAACTAGAAAAGTGAATGAAGGCTTTAACTTCATTCTTTTTTAAGTGCTTACACAACTAGGCGCTTAGTGGAAGACCTACGATCATGACGATGCGTTTATATGCAAGCCTACTTTTTATCGCTTTTTAAGCGATTTTGGTGCTAAGTGGGATATTTAACGTGTCCTTTTTAGGTGGTTTAGTGATTTTGGAGATATGATCAAACATACATGAGTTATTTTAATTATGCTCGCGTTTATGCATAATTTGAATGCAGGTATATTTTATTTGGCCTTATTATTACAATCAATACTAAACCTGTTTGTTTTTTTCTGCTGTTTTCGTATGTAGGAGTTTTTACGCATCATTTTGTGGTTTTAAAAATTCTATTTTTAGAAATCTATTTTTAGATGCATCATAGTCCATGCATATATATTCACTGAAACATTGGTTAAGGTCTGCATTATGATCTGGTTATCGTTTTTTGTGCTAACCTATGCAAATTATTGGTCTATATTTCAAGTAGACAGCGAATATCAGTATAACGTTGTTGCAGAATTAGGCACCCCGCCGCAAAATCTCGATGTCACTCTTGATTTGGGGACTGCCGATTTTATTGTAGTGCCTCAGTGGTGTGTTCAAGGTATATGTGAGAGCGCGACACCAGGAAGTGCATTTAATATCTCAAATTCAGAGACTTTGAACTTTAACCGCACCTTCTTTACCACTGAAATGCTTTCTGGTAGCACAATATCTGGTATATGGGCCGTAGATACCTTGAAGATGTTTGGCTACCGAACCAATATTACGTTCGCGATTAGAGCAGATACAAATGATCTTTATTATGCGGTTTCGAACCTTACAACCTCCACAAAAGTGCGTAACGTGTTAGGTATCGGTCCGTATGGTTTACAGGCATCGGTTCAGTGGATCGAAAATGGTTATCCGCAGCCAGTATATGATAACCTAATGTATTCTTTGCCGAATGCAACCAGATCATGGTCGGTGTGGGTTGATCCTAACGATTCCGGCTTGGGTTTAATAATTTTCGGAGGTATGGATCCCTCAACCTTTTACGAAGAAACCTACGGGACCTTACAAATACCGTTAACAAAAGACCGCCTGGGTACAAAACTGGCTGTTCCATCTCAGTTAGCTGTTATATGCACAGATTTAGTCTTGCAATACCATGAGCAAGGAACTGACCAATGGAGCGGGGCTTCCAACCAGCTCACTGGCTACGACTGGATATTAGCAATTTTTGAAAGTCAAAGTGCATTTTCAGTTCCTGCTGCTGTGTTGCAGAATATAGCGGTTGCATTAGGCGGTGTATACTCCTACGAGATTGATTCCTATCTTGTTAGCTGCGGTATTGACGCCAAGATAAGTCTCATTCTGCAGAACTACGAGCTTAAATTCAATATCACAGAATATCTAGTGCCCCAGAAAGTGTTGCTTTCGTCTAGTGATACTATTTGTGTGCTGGATATTGGGATCTCCGACTCAATAATGATTCCAAACCAGATGATGCGGCATTACTTTATGGCTGTGGACTACACTAATAATACTATCTCATTTGCCAAGCCTAAACCAGGGAATCCGGAAGAACTGCCGCTAAATGTCGTACCAGTGTATTCCCGAAATGGCACTCTGTCAATTCCAAGCATTACAAACTCTGCCCCACTAACAACGCCCACGTTTTATTCGACTCAAACCCAGCTAACAGTCGTAAACTCGGTTACCATAGCACCAATTAATAGTATGGAGCTTCCATAATAATCTTGTTATGTGTTACATATATATTTATAACTCAAGCATAATCGTAGCGATCTCGAAAGGCTTCAGCTTGAACGGAACAGAATCAATGTTCCTGTTATCCAACACATCGAGGCTAGAATTGGATTCCTTGTCGTCGTCCTCAAACTCAAGATCTTCGAGAGCATTTACAAACCTCGCACTCTTAATGGAAAAGGAGCTCGTGAGATTAACTGATGCACGTCCACCAAGAGTCTCATACACACGAACAATAACTCGGGTTTTCCCGCTCCGTTGATCAGCATCGGCACGCTTCACTGCAGAGATTGCCACGTTAGGAGACCCAGTCAGTTTGAATGGGTGAACACGCAATTTATAGTTAGGACTCTTTTGAGCATTAATAGTATAATGCCTTTGGTTGAACATTTGGGCCAAATGGATGGTCTCGTGGGTGAGAGAGTCGTTGTGGGGATACAAGGCGTAGCGGAATTCGTGCTTACCCATATCAGCATTGGCATCAGGGCTCTTTGGCGATCGCAAAAGACTCAAACGCATGCTTTTACCATGGATTGAGTAGCCATACTTGCAATCGTTGATGAGCGAAACACCGTACCCGTACTCGCTCAGGTCTGCAAACCGGTGGCCACTGACCTCAAACTTTGCAGCATCCCAGCTCGTGTTGAAGTGCGTAGGACGTCGTTGAACTCCGAAACTGGTTTCATAAGAGGCATAATCGCTCTCAATGTCAACTGGGAACTCTACCTTGAGGAATTGGTAAGTTTCGTGCCAGTCCACATTATTCTTGAACTCGATGAAATTGTCGCGGAGTATGACCTCCTGTTCCATTGTTGAGTTAGAAAACTTATAGCTCAACTTCACGGTCCTTTCATCCACCTGTACCCATGAATTTGGCTTAATGGTCAGGAATTTCTCAGTAGCGTACTGCTCAGTATCCCAAGCCGGGAAGTTCATGGGCTGGTCCTCAAAAAGCAATAACTGGTTTCCAACACCGCCCTTCAACAGAACTTCACGGTTCTGCGAGCAATCAAAGATGCTAACAATCTCGCCATTCTTAAATTCGACCTTCAAATTCTCGCTTTCCAGCTTGATGTTCTCCTCATCTTCCTCACACTCCACACTCTCATAATCATCGGGGTGGTAGAACTCTTCATGTACATCACTTGGCACCTCGACACAACTAGTAATTGAGTTTACGGCATCCTTATGGCCCTCATGGACTCCCAAAGCTTTAAGTGCAGCAGCAATCAATTTGTCCCCCTCCTCACGAATCTCCTCATAAATTCGTCTAGCATCAGTGTAAATCATCTCGATTCCGGAGCCCGGGAGCACATCGTGGAACTGGTTCAAGCACACCTTCTTCCAGAGTGACTCAATCTCGGAGAATGGGTACTTGTAGTCTTTGTTGTGGAGCGATGCAGCAGTGGCAAACATCTCTAAGTCCCGCATAATGGACTCAGACAACCTGTTTCCCTGCTTAATGGCAGCCTGGGTGGTGTATGTACCTCGATGGTACTCGAGGTACAATTCGCCTCGCCAGGTGGGAAGTTCCTTGCCGTCGTTCTTTGCAACAGTATCGAAGAATGCCTTAGGAGTGTAGTCGAGGCCGGTAACAGTACCGGGGAGGAGCTTGGTCTCGTTGGCAATACCGCGACAACGACGTAACTTCTCAAGCATCTCAGCAGTGGGACCTCCACCTCCATCACCGTAACCAAACAGCATAAGTGACTCACGACTTGTGTCCAGGTTCTTGTGCTGCTCAATGCTACGCTTGACGTCTCCGAAGTTCACCTCGGCAGTGTAGGTGTTCGTCGGGGGCATGTGGCACACCACTGCAGACCCATCGAGCCCCACCCAAGTGAATGTTGAGAGCGGAAAAACATCAATATTGTTCCAACTCAACTTTTGGGTCAAAAAGTACGGCATTCCAGCGTGTTGACAGATCTGCGGCAGCTGAGGAGCATATCCAAAAGTGTCTGGGAGCCAGAAAACCTTCGAGCGCATGCCGAATTCCTTCTGAAAAAGTCGCTGGCCAAGTACCATTTGGCGAATGAGCGACTCTCCACTGGGCATGTTGGTATCACACTCGACCCAGGAGCCACCAACAGGCACAAACCTGCCATGCTTGACTGCTTTCTTCACCCTCTCAAACAACTTGGGATGGTCTTCCTTGAGCCATGAAAATTGAACCGCTTGGGAAGCCGTGAAGACGTATTCGGGGTACCGTTCCAAAAGATCGAGCTGCGAGGACCAACTACGTGCGATCTTACGTCGAGTTTCGGCATAGGGCCACAGCCAGGCCGTGTCAATGTGGCAGTTTCCAATGCTCCAGACCAAATTGGGATCCAGCAGAGTGTGCGAACGTTTAGCAAACACTTTTTCACTGTTGACGTTTCCGAAGTAAGAAGCAGCCAACTCACGACAAGCTAATATGGACTCCTCGGGGTTGTTGGAGTCAAACCGATTTACAATCTGGTTCAGAAGATCGAATGCCTGGTTTCGCTGCCAAGAACCGTCCGGAAACTCGCGAGCACAGTCGCCAAGGAGCCAATAGTCGATGTTCAAGGCACGAGCCTGTTGATTGGGTACCACTAGATCCGCAGTGCGGAGCTGGAATTGGCGATTAGGATCAGGAGGTGAACCATTGCCGCTAATGTCGTTGCAGCTTGTCTCAATGTAGATTGTGTGCCAATCACCATCCTCGACCCACAGTTCGTCGATAATAAAGTCAGTTCTGCGGTGTTCACCACTGAGACCATGCACCACAGTGCCATCCTCGTGGTAGATAAGCCCTTCATCGGCAGAATCAAAGTCCAGCAAGGGCAATTCAGTGTACTTCTCAGGCCAGTCGCGAGGGATCCTCAATTCGACTTTGAACCAATGAGTACTCCAGCTTGGGCCAAACCAATCGCCTTTGTGGACAACTCTCCACTTATCAACCGCATCCTCCATCACTTTTGAGAACTTGGGACGTTGAAAGTCCGGAACGTCGTAAACACTGAGCTTAATGAACTCGTCGTGGTCAATTCGGGTGTGATCAAAGAAACGAGGAAGATTCAGGCTTGCGTACTGGCCATTGGGGTCGTTGAATTGACGAATTCTGCCATGGTACAGACTCTGCACCTTCTTCGCAATTGGGAATTCATTTCGATTGGAAGACATGGTGACGTGGGGTAAGCAACCCTGATCTGGGATAACAGTTAAGCTAAGCTAGTGCTGGTGCTAAATATAGAATGGTTAGTAATTATACGTAGGTCATTAAATGATGTCATTTCAATGCACAAAAATGCACACCATCAAAATGCACATGCATATACAGTCAAATAATAAATTTTTCTAATTTCATTCCGTAATTCACAATCAAGAAAGTAATGCTATATATACTAATTTAGGGAACTTAAACTGCTTTTAGCATGCTCAGCATACTCTCCAACCAGCATGTTGCTATCAATTGCATCCCGGTAGGCTTGCTGAAGCCGGGCTTTGGGCACACCAGCCTTAATGAAAGTATCGGCAACCCAACCTGCTGGTGAGTTTGGAGTGTAATCAACAGCGTATTGCTCTAGCATTGGCACAAGACTGCTCACCGAAAACAAGGTATTCACATTTCTGTACTTGGCACCAAGTTGGGACACAAGTTGGGAAACGTGGATGTAGTGGACCTCCTTCTTCTGACTGTCCTCCAGCCTCGTTTTAGTGAGCAAGTTGTCCCAGCACTGCTCAATCTCAACCGGATCACGGAAATCCGAAAACTCGAAGATAGCCAGGCACACATCGTAGAGTCCATGGGGCTCAGCCCAGTCATTAAACAGCTCGCTAACGGTGTATATTTTGGTGTTCAAAGGTTCTTTGGACAGTTTGCTTTGGATATCGGACTGCAGCAATGCGAGTCCAAGGTATGCATTCACCATTGTGGTCATTCTCACCGTCTGCTGGGTTTGTACGGTTTGGGCACGGCAGTAGCCAAGGGCTCGGCTCAGGAATTCTACTCTCTGGCCCAAAGTTGGCACTAATGGGCCTCGAGCCAGTCCAAGCAAAACATCGGCAGCAGCAAGGAGGTCTCCGTGTTTCTGGTACCACTTCCACAGCAGTTGGGACACACGCAGGTCTTTTGAGGCGTTCTGTTCAAGGAAACTAGCCACATATGGTGTTTCTAGTACCGCAATCTGGTCCTGCTTGTCATGAGCAAGATACCAATCGTACAGTGCGAAGTGCCAGACCTCGTCGGGTGCATTCATCATTGCTGCATGGGCTGGGTCCTTGCTCGTGCTGTCTGCGAGCTCTGGGTGCTTGCTGAGGAGCTCGGTAAACAAGATATTGTAGACGCTCATCTTCGCTAAGAATTTGACCTCGCTTGAGGCCACACCCTGGGCCTGGCTATGTCCTTCCTCATTGGAAATCAACCGTTTCTTGGTTGGTGGTCGCTGTCGAAGGAACCCAACCGAGATGTTTGCGGGGTCCTGCTCTGCAGCTACTGCCATGCACACCTTGACGGCTCCAATTGAGTAGTTCAACGACACGTAGTCTCGAACCACGTCTTTAAGCGTTTCCAACTGCACCGAGGAGGCAGCCTGGATAATGAGGTCAACACTGCGTGAAAGGCTTGAGTCTGCAGCCGGTCCCCGACGGTGCACTCGTTTCACACTGTGAATGTGTTCCAAAGCCTTGTACTCCAGCACATCAGCTCTCGAACAGAACGATGGGCACTGGCTCTGCAATGTTGAGGCGACCTGCTCTACCGTCTTTCCACTGTGTAAAACATGGTTAACCAAGCTGTTCACCAGCTCACGAGCAACTGGACTGCTCTTCCCCTCGGTGAAAAACTCTCCGAGGTTCTGCTGCTTGAGTTTATCCAGCAGTGAGGAGTCAAAGTATGCCAAAACCTGTTTGGCATCAAATTTCGGAGCCAATACCACACGCAGGAAAGCAATTCCCTCTTGGGCACTGCGAGCAAGTCTTAATAAAGCTTGCACCGCCTTGTGTTCAGCCTGGCCGAGCAAAGCAACGTCGTCGTGGCCGTATCCAGGAACCAGTGCGGTTGCAACCGGCTGTCTCTCGCTCAGCCCCTCACTAAATGCCCGGTTATGGGCCAGAAACTTTACCAAAGGCTCTAAAGCAGCATGTGCCTGGTCAAGAGCCACTATCTGGCTGCTGTTGTCGCTAAGCACCTTTCGGTTCCACACCGGAAACAGAATACGAGCCAGGTAAACAGCACACCCATCAAGAAGCGGGCTTAGTCTTATGGATGCATGACCCAAAAACCGAGATTCCTCACGAACGAACATTGGCAGCCCCCCGAACCTGAAAAGAGACTGAATAGCATGGTCTCTGGCCGCACCAGAAGAGTTTATGGCCACATCAAGGGCACCACAGCACATCTGTGTGGTTCCATAAACCCTCACAAGCTCCGAAGAAACGTCCAGGTATTCGAATCGGGCACTTAATGGCCGTTTACGCACTGTGTAAAGAGAAGTAGCCGTAAACACCAGGGAATCCTTGCTGCCGAAGCAAATCAGCAGCGGAAGACCGTCAATTTTCGCTAATCCGCTTAACTCAACGAACGGAATCGGCTGTTTAACGTCGAAAAGGTGGGCTATGCGGGCCATATCCACGAAACTCGCAAACAGTGTACAGTTGGCACTCTCAGAATCAGCGTCTGAGGCCCCAATTGTAACAAATCCGTCACCAATGGCACTTTTCATCTTGAAGCTAGTGCTCTGGGCATAAATGGTGGAGGAGTTGTCCAAACTGAGGTAAACACGGGTCCCACACTCAGCCACGGCCACCAGCATCAATTTCGAGTTACCATCAACAACTGAAAGCGAAATCAGCGGTCCGATATTACGCCCAACACTGCGAGCCACCATTGACCTGATCTGCGGTAATGAGAATGTATTAAGGTGTTTGGGTCCAGACGACTTCTCGTCGAGTGTGTAGACGTGCACCGAAGAGTGCGAGGTGAGAATGCTAATAAGCCCTCGCTTAACCTCTAAACTGATAATTCGCTCGGAATTTGGGTCGTTTTCCCTCTTTTTAAAGATTTTACCGAGTGCGAAGTTGACCACCCCAAACAGGCCTTCGGTGTGGCACACACGCTCAACCTTTGGTTTGAACCAGGTTTCCTTCGCTGAGTACCTGAATTCGTACAAATTGTTGCCGGTGTGGGCACAGCCAAAGAATACACGGCCAAAATCTCCACCAACCACCGGTTTGCCCAATCCGGTAATGTCTATCCTTAAGTCTGGGTCATAAAGAGCAGAGTCTTTGCCAACAGGCAATATTCTCATTTCTTTAGAAGTCGAAATAACCAACAAATTGGCTACACAGTCCTTGAAAACACCCACTGGGGCCGGCACACAGGCCACATCGACAATATCGGCAATGGAACCGTCACTATTTGGCGAGATTTCCAGCTCGCGAACGTCTCCTGTGCTCAGATTCCAGAAAAAAGGCTGCTCTCCGCCAATCCACACGGTATTTAACCGATTTAAAACCCCGAAGTTCTTCGTGGATAACCTCGTCAAAATCTGGTGAGGGAGGGGCGAATGCAGAACTTGAAAGGGGGCATACTGCTTTGCTTCGTATAAATTGGGGGTGCAATGGGTCTCTACGACACGAGAGGACACCACAACACCGAGATCAGGCATCTGCTGCTCGTGCTGTCGGTACGGCTCGAGCAGGCTAGCAGCAACCGGTAGGGGCCACGCTTGGGGCTGTGACGCCAAGGAAACACCAATCGTTCCGATTTGGGGCTGCTCCTGCTTGGGATACTGGATTCCGGGCTGTTCTACAGGTGCTGGCAGAGCCATGAAAAAGTATACCTTGCCCTGAAATCAGTTTGAAAAATATAAACAGTTTCTAAACTCGACAATTAATTTTTTAGATAAAAGTACACTAGTTGCTGGCAATGCTTTGTGCTGCTCGTTTAAGCATGGGGTGGTGAGTGCTCAGTGGCCTCAATGGCACCAGAAGCTGCCCTGCAACCAGTTTTCCCTGACGTAGAATAAGTGCAAGGTCGGGTTTTTCCGGTTGGAGTTCGTACTGGTTGGTCATTGCGGTTGCAGCAGCCAGTGCCGGAAGCTGGTCGAGTGGTGAGATCTTGGCCACCTCGGCAAACACCCCTGGTATCTTCACAATGCTGTACAGTAAGTACGTCCAGTCGTCCTCATCCAGAAGGTCTCGTTCAATGCAGAGTCCGACAATGCAGTTCACAAGTTTCGTGAGAATTGGCACCACTGCATGTTCTCTGATCGATGCAATGTGTTTGATCAAGCCCAGCACAAACTTAAACAGAGCCACGAAGTTGTACCGGTGCCAGACGGTTTTGGTATGCACCATTTTGGCACACGACTGGTAAAGAAGGCCGGAAAACTGGTCTACCAACTCCCAATCCCGGGGCTGCTGACGTTTTGAAGTGACTCCGGCCCGAAGTCCAATCTGTGCGAGGTCAAGCACGCCAGCCAGTGGAGCCCGACGAGAGGTGTCTAAGTCCAGCTTAGGCGCCTCGATCCTCACGCACGTCTCGTGGGCCTCATCCACCAATTTTTCGAATTCCGAGTCTACGAGGTGCCTTAAAAGGGTTGCCATCAACCAGCTTTTGAGATTCTCCTCATTATTTCGGTTTATTCTCGCAAAGTGGGGGGCAAAGTACTCCATAACCGACACCAATGCCGGCGAAGCAGCCAATACTCCGCAGAAAATTGGGTTGTGGAGCGTGAAGAAAAACAAAGTGAGCAGAAGCTGGGGCTGCTGGGGCGAATGCACCTCTGCCACTTCGCTGCTGGGCTGCAACCACTTAAGCCACCGGGAATTCGTTTGGGGCTGGGTAGAAACAGGTCTGAAACTCCGCTGGATCAAGGCAACCATCTTCACCATAACCACATCATCAACGTAATCGCTGATTCGCTGCTGGTAAACCGGAAGCCCATCGTCGTCGTAGACATTAAGCACTGTAAGCACACCAACAGCAGCCAAGGCATCAATTGCCACAGCACTGTCGGTATACCGGTCAACAATGTCCAAAAATGCAACAAAGTAGTTTTTGGAAGCAAACAGGCCGGTCAATTGGGTGCCTTGTAGTATTTTAGCGGTTTGCAGTACAAATTGGGTAGCAGACTCAACTGCTTTAGTATTCGAGGAGCCTAAAAGGGCCAAAATGCTTGAGCTCAGGTCATTGAGCGTGTTGGTGACCCGGTCAAGGCCTATAAGTGTTTGAACCGGTGATGGAGATGGGGAAGAAAGCACAGCGGAAATAACACATTCGAGCACGGAAAATGCATTTTGAATGATATTCAGGGGGACTAAATCTCCTTTTTTATCTGTTTTGAGGTTCGCAATGGCACCTAAAACAAGAGTTTGTACGATGCTCGCGTGCTCACTCAGTGGCTGAGCAGCAGCAAGTACTCGGTTCAGCTCATTTTGGCTAACCGGTAAAAGGAAAAACTCAACCCAATAACCGGGTTTGTGGGGTTCATTGAGACTGAAAAGCTGTTCGTAAAGGTCAACGACTTTAAGCTTCGGTTTCTGAACCGGTTGCTGTGGATCTACAGCATTGACCTGTTGTAGGGGGGAATCAGCTATGCTCACAGTGCTCTGAGTACGTCCATGTTTCTGACGCTGCTCTTTGGGCTTTGCCTCATGAGCCATGCTTCGAGTTCGTTGAGCCAACTACGTGTGATTAGGGGGTCCCACGATACTATTAGCAGTTAATAAAAATTGCTTATTAATGATACTATCTCCCGAGTAAATGGGCAGGGTGCTGATCAAAAGAGGCAATACCTCACCAATTGACTCAATTCATAATGGATACGTCCTTAACTCGACAAGAAATAACCGAAGCTGGAAAGAAACTCGAGATTCAGGTCGGAAAAAACGAACTAATTCAAGCTGTGCTTGATGACATTGATGATGACTACGAATTTGAGGAGAGTCTCGGGCCTGGCACACGCCTTTTGATGATTCTTTCATCGGTTGATGAACTCAAGGATGGAAACATTGTTAGTTATGCGGCTGATGGGACAAAAATCAAAAGTTTCAAGGCCAGTCAAGAGCTGATAGACCTTGAAAACTCTTTTCGCCCTAATAAAGATCAGGAAGCTGAGGAGAAGAATGAACCAGACTTCTTAGAAGATCTCTATGAACATGCAGTTGGAATGACGCAGAAAATTCAGCTCGCCAGGTCTGGATGAATATTTGAGTGGTGAATCAGTGGAAATTTAAAAAAATTAATGGCAGTTTCAGCTTTAGATACTTTTGAAGTATAATTTTGGTTAATTTATATATTGAGACAATTTCCATCGATCTTAATAATAGTTCCTGGTCTAGGAACTGGAACTGGAACTGGAACTGGAAATCTGAATATAATATGCTTACTAATTGTTTGATGGTTTGCGAATCACGGTTGATTATTAGCAAGAATAACTGCCTATTAGATTTGAAAATTTAGCATTTTTAATATATGTGTATATATGTATACGATGTGTGCAATACTGATATTGCTGATCTACTTGGAGATATCCGCCCATTCTATAGATCGGAATTGCTCCCGAAAACACAAGGCCATACCCTAAATAGGGTATAGCCTGGCTGTGTAGTCATGGTACATATGACGGTTTAACTGGCTATCTTTAACGGTTTGAGGTAATTTACACTTCTAGGAATAATGCTGGTGTCCATTACACTATAGTAAATGTGCTTATAATTCTAAAAAATAGTGGGAATTGTGGAATAATTGAATATTATTTAGTCATGTGAAGAAGTGGGGAAGGTGCATAAATATGCAAAGCCGAACACATGCAGGGCAGATACAGCAAAGTAATTAATCCCGACAGCTCGTATAAATCAAGCCCTTGGGCGATATTTTCCTCAAAATATGTCGATAAGCTCTCACGAAGACGCAGATAAGACCATGCCTCAAAAGGTTCAGGATATCGAACACTATGAAGCCCCAAAGTCTGATAATAACGGAAAAAGCACTGCCGAATACGTAGAGGATATCGGTGCCGAAGTTGAAGTTTGGGAAACCGGAGAAGATGGAAAGGATCATTGCAAACGATTGGCCGGAATTCTTCACAAGGACGGACGACGTGAAATTCGGGAACGAAACTGCTATGACAAGCTTGGATATACATTTCCATGGTGGAAAAAGTGGACAATCTTGGCGGTTATATTCATCTGCCAAGTATCAATGAACTTCAATGCTGGGTTTTACCCCAATGCTATCGCTTTGGTGGCTGAGGCACACGACATCTCAGTGGCCAAGGCTCGAGTGTCGCAGATGCTAATGATGGTGTGCTACGCCTTTGGTTGTGAATTGTGGGCACCTTGGTCTGAGGAATACGGAAGGTGGTGGGTTATGCAATTATCCCTTTTCTTCACCAACGTTTGGCAGATATTAGGAGCTCTGGCACCGAATTACGGAGCAATTTGTGTTGCTCGGGCTCTAACCGGCCTCTCAAGTGCAGGTGGCTCAGTTACCCTTGCTATTGTGGCTGATATGTGGGAAGCCAACACTCAGGGCTTTGCGGTGCTCTTTGTTGTCGGGTCATCCGTGGGCGGAAGCACACTAGCGCCTATTTTCGGAGGTATTGCTCATGATCATCTGAACTGGCACTGGAATTTCTGGATACAGTTGATTGTTGGCGGTTTTGCTGAGCTCCTCCACCTTCTTTTTGTTAGGGAAACAAGGTCTACAATCTTGATGGATCGTGAGGCCCAGAGACGTCGTAAGACAGGAGAAGACACGAATATTTGGGGGCCATCGGAGATCCATCCCCCAGAAATTACGCTTAAAGGCTGTCTTAATATTTGGAAACGTCCCTTTGTTATGTTTATGAAAGAGCCGATTGTGCTGTGTCTCTCACTTTTGTCTGGATTCTCGGATGCCTTGATCTTTATTTTTATGGAGAGTTTTGGACCAGTTTATAAGCAGTGGGGATTCGGGAATACTGCTTCAGGCTTGGTTTTTGTGGCCGTTTTGGTGGGGTACATAATTGCCTATGGCTTACATTTCCTTGACGTGTGGCGCCAGATCTATATTTTACGGAAGTCTGGAGATACTGCACGATTTGCTGAGCGTCGCTTGTTGTTGCTACTGTTTTTGGCACCTTTGGAACCCATTGGTTTGTTTATTTTTGGGTGGACTGCTTTCGGGCCTTCTAAGGGAATTCCTTGGATCGCACCCACAATCGCAGCTGCATTGGTTGGAATCGCAAATTTCAGTATCTACATGGCTACAATTGACTACATGATCATGGCCTATGGCCCATACTCTGCCTCGGCTACTGGAGGAAACGGGTTTGCTCGTGATTTTTTGGCTGGAATTTCCGTTATGTTTGCCGAACCCATGTTCGAAAATATCGGAACACTGCATTTTCAGTGGGCTTCCACTCTATTAGGATGCATTGCTGTTATGGTCTGCATTCCCATCTACGTATTCTACTGGAAGGGACCGCTAATTCGTAAGCGATCAAAATTCGCACAGAGTTTGGCTGCCGACAAGGCTATGGAGCATATGACTGATACCGACTATTACGATAAGAAGCACAGTGTAGACATTTAGTTCTTATTTTTTATTAATTATACAGGCACTCTGGTTTGTTTACTTGTTTATCTTAGTTTTGTTTGCATAGGGTTGGGAAACACAATTCAATGCGGACACTTGAGATCGAAGATGCTTTAAGCTCCCCATATCTCCATGATATCGCATTGAAGGTCCGCTCTTCTAAGAAAACAGTGTTTGTCACTGGTGCAGGTATATCTTGTAATGCTGGTATCCCCGACTTTCGATCCAAAGATGGCCTTTATGCATTGGTGAAGCGAGAATTCCCAGGAAACTTTGTGCAAGGAAAGGATCTTTTCGACACTGTGCTTTTCAGAGATCCTCAATCGACTGAAATATTTTACAGCTTCATGGCTGGCCTCAGAGATGCCACACTATTGGCCCAACCAACAGCAACGCACCATTTTCTGAAACTCCTCAAAAGCAAACGAAAATTGATGAGATGCTACACCCAAAATATCGATGGACTTGAAGAAAGAGCTGGTTTGGGTGCCAATGAGACAGTACAACTTCATGGGGACATTCACAAGCTAAAATGCACCCATTGTCAGTCCCAAACGGACTGGAATCAACAGCATATCACTGAAATGCAGGGTGGTGATGCACCACAATGTGTGGAATGCGTAAACATGTCTGTTGCTCGGCAATTGAGCGGCAAACGTGGAATAAGTGTGGGCCAATTACGACCAGACATCGTTTTATATGGTGAGGATCACCCAAAGGGAGACGAAATCGCTACACTCTTGAAAAAGGACTGTCAAAGAGCACCACAGATGCTTATTGTGGCTGGAACCTCTTTAAAAGTCGTTGGAATAAAAAGACTTGTAAAGAGTTTGGCTGCTGCTACCCGTGCTGCAGGCGGTATGGTGGTTTTTGTGAACAAAAGCCAGGTAGCACGCAGTGAATGGGATGGAGTTTTTGACTTCCACGTCTTAAGTGACACTGATGCTTGGATCAATAATGTGAAGTCCTTCATTCCTTCTTTCTTCCAGATCCAGAGCCGTATTAAGGTTGAGAAAAAGCGAAAAGTCCCTGAAAATTTGGCGATTAAGACCGAAAATACCCATGAAATTCCACTTGCTAAAAGAACAAAATCGGATCCATACGGAGATACCGAACGACAGAACGAACTTCTTAGGAGTCCCAAGACTCAAGCATTAGATGATACACCTTTACTGACCGCAATTGAGCGAGAAGACTCAATACCTTCATTAGACATTTAATTTATGTGTTTTAGTTTTTTTATCTATTTTTTTAAATTTTACTCTTTAATTTTACGCATCTTCTAACTATTTATTTCGTTTTTTTTTTCGATTTCAGAACTGGTTTTTAGAGACCAGGGTATGTAACCTATTTTTCACCCATGTCGTCAAGATATCTCGAAAGTGCATCCAGGGTCATGTTTGGCTCAGAAATAAGCAATTTACTTGAACTAAAGGCTTTAGAAACGAAAGAACCAACGGTTTCAAAAGAAAGTGAGGTACAAAATTGCCCCATTTGTGCTGCACTGTGGGTCCCTGGGCTTACATGTAAGGTCAGGTCTTCCAAATACAAAACCGGCTGTAACACTCATGGCAAAGGAAATCACAATCGTGAAAAGAGACTTGAAAGAAGAAATTCTAAGTGGTTGAAACTCGAAACGAGACTTAAAAAAAAACTTGGCAGTAAGTTCAAAGACTTAGATCCAGTTTATATGCATTACAGGTGTTTAGCCTGCCCTAAGGGTCAAAGATCCATACCCGCTTTTAGGCACACAAAACGTCACGACTATAAAAAAGAACAGGCACCAATTGCAAAAACCAAGACATCTAATAAAATCACAAAGGATAAAATCCAAAAACATGAGCCACCCAAAACATCTAAGCCTGCTTTTGGCAGTCTGAATTTACAAGATTTTTTGCTATGAATTAATGCAACATTAAATGGATTAAATCAGCTCTAAGCTTCTATTTTGTACTATCTATTTTACTAAATATATCTAGATACGTTAATGTGGCTTAAATGGAGGTGGCTTTCTGTGGTGTGGGGAACTACACGTTTTGAAAAGCTTGCAGATTTTTAAAGCAAAGAAAAAAAGCAGATGAAAAAATAGAAGCAACCACCCACAACTAAAATCAACGGTACCTTATCGCACCCAGATTCCTGTTGTGGCTGTATTGCTTCAGAAATGCTGCCAATACAATGCAGTGCATAATTAAAAGAAAGGCTGAGGGCAGCCATCTAGTGTTTATTTTAAATTTTAAATTGAAAAATAGAATATTTAAATGAAATAAGAATTGGAAGAAAACAATGGCTTTTTTAGCCTTTAATTTAGAATATGAATGCAAGGACAACGATTAGTCCGAAAGCAATTTGTGTGGGGGGAACAAAGCGACTTCCGCTGTTGGGAAGTGGCACAGATGATTTTGATCCAGAACCACTGTTTACTGCTGATGCCAAACCAGGGGAAGTAGGAACACTAGAAGGCCCTTCTACAGGTGGGATTGAAGCCTCGGAGGTCTCAGTGGTACCAGTGGAGACCGACTCAATGGATGGCGAAGTGGAAGTACTTGGCGTTGATTCAGAACTCGATGGAAGGTACTGTGAGTTCACAGTAGCTTCTTGAGGATTACTTGTGGTACTAGTGGGCCCTTCATACAAGGTGCTGGAACCGTGCTGAATGACGTAGGTCAAAAGACTAGTTGGGCACGAGGTAGTAGGTGAGAGTGTAGAGATAGTGACCACAATACCGGTAAGGTGACTAGCCGAATCACGAGGGATAGTTGCGAAAGTTGGAACTGAGGGAGACTCGGCAGGAGTAGTGGTACCTGACTCTTCAGAGGGAATTGTATTAGTGCCGCTCTGTTGAGTTGGTGAAGTGCTTGGGGTGTTACCAGAAGTACTACCAGGAGTTGCGTTTCCACTAGATTCAGTTGGAGCAGATCCATTGGGAGTACTGGGAGTAGACTCAAAGCTGGTGTTGGGTTGCTCGGTGGGTGTAACATTAGTACCATTGGATTCAGTCGGAGCAGAACTACTGGGGTTGTTACCAGGATTAGACTCAGGATTAGACTCAGTTGGAGTGGATACATTTGGAGTCGAATTAGTTTCGCTAGGTTGAGATGGGGATGGACTGCTAGATGTGCCAACCGAAGTAACAGGGGTAGAGTTACCAGCGGCAGATTCGGGGGAACTAGGTTCAGGTGTGGTGGAAACAAACGACTCTGATGGCGAAGATGGACTTGTGGGTGCTGAACTGCTGGGAACCATGACTGAAGAGCCACATGGCAAATTCAAGAAAGTGGTAATAATTTGAGTAGCTGAAGATACCACAACAGTAGATTCATATAGAGTAGTTGTCATACACTGAGTACTTTCAGTTGGTGTCGGAACGTTGATAGTAACAGGTGTAGTGTATGCAGAGGTAGAACACTCACTGTGTGTACAGGGGATAGTAACCATTGTGGTGGCTGCAGAGCCAGAAGGTATAGTAGCAGTAGTGGTTCCACTAGGAGAAGAAGCAGTAGGAGACGAACCCGAAGGAGTAGAACCTGTAGGGGTAGAGCCAGTAGGGGTAGAGCCAGTAGGGGTAGAGCCAGTAGGAACAGAGCCAGTAGGAACAGAGCCAGCAGGAACAGAGCCAGAAGGAGCCGAGCCAGAAGGAGCCGAGCCAGAGGGGGCAGATCCAGAGGGGGCAGATCCAGAGGGGGCAGATCCACTTGGTGCAGGGCCAGTAGGGGCGGAGCCAGTAGGAGCAGGGCCAGTAGGGGCGGAGCCAGTAGGAGGAGAGCCAGAGGGGGCAGACCCAGAAGGA
>JAJMCB010000035.1:0-36810 GCA_030584925.1 Starmerella vitae | reverse complement strand
TCCCAACTACCAGACCATTGTCGATGGTGTTATCCCTGGCGCCGAGTAAAAAAAATGAACTCTCTATTTATTTATTTATTAATATTATATATCTCTATAATTGCTTATTTTAATCTCAGACTAACGAAAAATTTGAAAAAATATATATAATCACTGCAGAAATTAACTGCTTTAAAAAGCCCAATTAGATGCTGGAATGGTATTTTAAGTCTATGTACATGTATTTAGTAGGTCAAAAACCATCTTCCCTTTGCCTTCCGTCTTGCGAGGATCTTCCTGCCACCCTTAGTGCGGAGTCTAGCCAAGAACCCAGCACGTCTCTTACGCTTCAAATTAGAAGGCTGGTAAGTATTTCCTCGGGCTTTGAACCGTTTTTGCTGGTTGAAAATATCAAATATAGAAATGGGACCAGGAACTGGCGCAGAAATCAGGGTGTTATTTCCTGTGTTAGCAAGTAGACTATTAGTCTGAGAGTGTGGCAGTGAGCGGCCCAAAGGACGTGATACTGGACGTGCAAATGAAACAAATGACCGTGTCGCGACGCTGGAAGCCAGCGTGCTCGTGAGTTTTCTCAGCATATTCAGTCAATCAGGTTTTCCAGCCAAAAAGTGTGCTTACGGAAGCATTTTTCATCAACCAAATTTATCTACACTTTGAGAATAAATCAAATGCCAGCTACAGTAGTGCATAGAAAGCCAGCTGAATCTGTTACCAATGATGAAGCCGAGACCCTCCTCACCCAGTTTGTAGATACGCATGAAAAATCTGTTCCCGATGGAACTGCGAATCAGCTTAAGCGTTTACAGCGTGACCTCAGAGGACTAACACCCCAGCCAAACACAGAATTGAACAGCACAGAAGAGAACTAATGAAATTTTGAAAATATATAAGAATACATAAATCCAATCCGAATTTAACATAACTTCACCAATTTAGAACCTTGCCCTTAATTTCAAAATGGAAGACGAGCATGTTCACAAGGTGTATGAGGAAATAGCGTCCCACTTCTCATCAACGAGATACAAACCATGGCCACGTGTGGATGAATATATAAAAACTCAAAAAAACGGGTCTATTGGTGTGGACATAGGCGGAGGCAATGGAAAATACCTCGGGTATCCTCATGTCTACATGATAGGCTACGACCGATCACTAGAACTTACTAAAATTGCCAAGGAAAAAAGTTTGAAGCTTACTGCTGATGCATTCAGAAGCGACGGGTTATCTAACCCCGTCAGGCCTGTCGATTTCGCCATATCAATTGCGGTGGTTCACCATTTCAGCAGCCGAGAGCGCAGGGTAATGGCAATTAAGTCGATTTTAGACTCAATTAACGAGACCGGAACGGCACTAGTGTATGTGTGGGCGTTAGAACAGGCTTCTTCACGACGTGGGTGGGATGTTGGCATGGATCAGGATGTAATGGTGCCGTGGGTGGACAACAAGGACCCCAACCGGAAGTTTGAGAGATACTACCATTTATACAAACAAGGTGAACTAGAGGAAGACGTACAAGTTGCTGGAGGAAAAGTGGTTGAGAGTGGTTATGAAAAGGATAACTGGTGGACAGTTATTAAAAAGTAGTCTTATTATGTACATGTGTATTCATTTCTTCTCAAGCGGAGTCCAATCGGCATCCCACGGGATCCGCGGAGGAGTATCAGTGGGAACACGCAGCTCAATAGGGAATCTAGGACTCTGTTTTTTGTTGGCAGCAGCAAAAAGCTCCGGATCAAGGTTCTTGAGTTCCTCACAGGCTTCCTTGATCTTCCTGTATTGCTGCTCCAGCTTGGCCTTATTTTCCGCAAGTTCGTTCTTCTTATGGATTCTCCAAGCAGCAACGACGGTCTGGTGTCGTACAACGTCCTCGGTGCAGAGCTTCAGCCGCCTAGGCATCTTTTTGCGAGCAGACAAAACCGAAAGCATGTTCACGACCCTTGACGCACCCGGAGCCTGCCTGACAGTGCGTTTCCCACGAGTAACGATCTTTGAACCGAGTCCTACTGCAGTTATACGCAGCCCCGCCGCAATATTTGACAGCATTCTATTTTTTCAAAATCACACGGTTCGGTGCAACAGTGAAATTTCGGAGTAGGGTTTCAACAATATAACGTTCCCAAAACTGCAAAGCGACTTTTGGTGAATGAATGAATGATAACAGCATTGTTCTGCATTAGTGAACATGGTTTAGATATTGGCTTCACCGGAGATTATGAACCCCAAAGTAGAGTAGACTTACCCATTGATTCCTACGTCAACAAGCCATCCCTTCAGCAGGCGCTGCTGGAGTCCATCAGAAAATTGCTGGTAACCTCTGAAGCGCTAACGGTAATAATTGTTGAACCACCCTTATTCAACATCCAGTTTAAGCAGTTGATTGCTGAGATACTGTTACTTGAGTATCACTGCCAGGGTGTTGGTTTTATGCAGAGATCAGTGTGCTGTGTTGTTGGGAACCAAAAACTAAACGGAATTTTGATTGACAACGTTGAAAAACTGGCAGTCCCGGTGTATGACTGTAGGGAATTAACTCCTCAAATATGTGGTCTTGAGGAGTACTCGCAGCAAGAGACAATTGAACGTGTACTTGGGAAAGCTGCTATTGACACCCGTAAGGAGCTGCGATCCAATGTGATTGAGTACTCAGGGCACAAAACCTGGCTTGGTGCCAGTGCATTGGCATCGCGCCAAACGGTTTGGCCAATCATAACGAAAGAGAAGCTTAAACGCAACAAAAGAGTCTGGGACTCCCTCTATGATATGAAATAGTGGTATATAAATATTTGTGTGTGGAGGTGTGGCTGACTAAGTGAAATTTTCATGCACGCCAAACCACTTTCCCTGGCCAGGCTGGCAAAGCTGCCAAAGTTCGGCTTTGGAATTGCCCGCAGGGTGCATACCTACGATATTCCTAGCACATATGAAGGTGAAAAGGATGTGCTTGAAAAAGTGCGGTCTGACATGTCCTCCACCGAGTTGGGCAGGCTTGACCGCATGCGTAATATCGGTATTTCTGCTCACATTGACTCCGGTAAGACTACCTTCACCGAGCGTGTTTTATTCTACACTGGCAGAATCAAAGCAATCCACGAAGTTCGTGGTCGCGACAATGTTGGTGCTAAAATGGACTCAATGGCTTTGGAACGAGAAAAGGGTATTACCATTCAGTCGGCAGCCACTTTCTGCGACTGGAAAAAAAAAGACCCGGTCTCGAAGTCTGTTGATGACTACCACTTTAACCTGATTGACACTCCCGGTCACATTGACTTCACCATTGAGGTGGAACGTGCCCTGCGAGTTCTGGATGGTGCAGTGCTTGTAGTGTGTGCTGTGAGCGGTGTACAGTCACAAACAGTTACCGTAGACCGTCAAATGCGCCGTTATAATGTACCAAGAGTGACGTTTATCAACAAAATGGACCGCATGGGTGCCAATCCCTGGAAAGCCATTGACCAGATCCGGTCCAAGCTGAAGATCAATGCTGCCGCTGTCCAGGTCCCAATCGGCCAGGAATCCGATTTAGAAGGTGTTGTTGATCTGATTTACCAGCGTGCTCTGTACAACCGAGGCCCTCAAGGAGAGGAGCTCGAAGAGGCTCCCATTCCCGAGCACTTGGTGGATTTGGTTACTGAAAAGCGCCAGGAACTAATCGAGACACTTGCAGACGTAGACGATGAGATCGCCTCCGTTTTCTTGGACGAGAAAGAGCCCACTCCCGAGCAGATTATTGCTGCAATTAGACGGTCCACCATTGCCCGCCAGTTCACCCCGGTTTTGATGGGTTCCGCCTTGGCCAACCGCGGTATTCAGCCTGTTTTGGATGCTGTGTGTGACTATCTGCCAGACCCGTCTCAGGTTATGAACACAGGACTGGACATCAATGATCCCTCGAAAGGCGAACTCCCCGTTGTTCTCTCGAGTTCTGGTTCTGAGCCTTTCCTTGGTCTTGCATTCAAGCTTGAGGAAGGAAAGTTCGGTCAGTTAACCTATATTCGTGTTTACCAAGGAAAAATGCGTAAAGGAATGCAGATGATGAACGTTCGCACCGGTAAGAAGGTGAAGCTTGCTCGGTTGGTACGCATGCACAGCGAGGAAATGGAGGATATTGAGGAGGCCGAGGCCGGAGAAATCTGTGCGACCTTTGGAATTGACTGCTCCTCTGGAGACTCGTTCACTGCTGGTGACAAACTGACTATGTCTTCGATGTTTGTGCCTGAACCGGTTATTTCGTTGTCGATCACCCCAAAGAGCAAGGATACCCAGAACTTTAGCAAGGCCATTAACCGTTTCCAGAAGGAAGACCCCACGTTCCGGGTAAAATATGATGCGGAATCCAAGGAGACCGTCATTAGCGGAATGGGCGAGCTCCACCTTGAGATCTACGTTGAGCGTATTCGTCGAGAGTACAATGTAGAGTGTGTTACTGGAAAGCCCCAGGTTGCTTACCGCGAGACCGTTGGTGGCAGCACCACATTCGACTACCTCCACAAGCGTCAGAGTGGTGGTGCTGGTCAGTACGCCAAGGTTATGGGTGAATTCGGGCCCAGCAGCAGCGGTGACGTCAACGAATTTGAGACTGCAGTTATTGGCGGAAAGATTAGCGAGAAATTCCTTGTGGCCTGTGACAAAGGTTTCCAGGATGCGGTCCTCAAGGGTCCTCTCACCGGCCACCGAGTCTTGGGTGTGAAGATGTTGATCAACGATGGTGCCACTCACGAAGTCGACAGTAGCGAGTTTGCATTCCGTACTGCGACGATCAATGCCTTCAAGGATGCATTCCTGCGTGCCCAGCCCCAGATTCTCGAACCCATCATGAACGTCACCGTTACTGCCCCTAACGAGTTCCAGAGTGCCGTCATTGGACTGTTGAACAAGCGTGAGGCTATGATCAATGATACTGAAATGGGTGCCGATGAATTCACTATTTACGCGGAGTGTTCATTGAATAACATGTTTGGTATGGCCACCACTCTGCGTGCATCGACCCAAGGCAAAGGCGAATTCACGCTCGAGTTCGGCAAGTACGAACCGGCCCCGGTTCCTTTGCAGCGCCAGCTTATTGAGGAGTTTAAAAAGAAACAACAACAGTAAATGTACATAGAATTACTAGACCTTACATTAAAATGGGCCAGACCCCCACCACCTACTAACTACACATTATAAATAAACGGTGCTGGACTCGGTGAGTAATCAATGAACCCGTTGGCGGTTGCACTTGGCTGCATCTCGGCAACCTACATTCTGGTGTCCGTATTGCTATGGTATCTTGCCCCCCAGTGGCGTAGTGACCGTAAAGCAGCGGTTGTTGTTTTGGGGGATCTCGGTCACTCCCCTCGTATGAGTTTCCATGCACTCAGTATCGCGAAAGTTGGGTGTCCAGTAGACTTGATCGGGTACAAGCAAAGCACTTTGATGGAGGACATTACTGCAGAGCCCCTGATCAACGTCGTTGAGCTTCCAGCTCCTCCCAAACGGGGAAATTTGCCTTATATTGTGTACGCTTTAAAGCGTGCATTCAAAGAGCACTTAAGCCTGTACAAAGCCCTCAAAAAGTCTAACCCAACGGTTATTTTGGTCCAAAATCCACCCTCCATCCCCACTCTTGGTGTTGCTCGGTTCATTACTTTGTGGACCATCCCCGGGTGCAAGCTGGTGATTGACTGGCACAATCTCGGGTTCACCATTCTGGCCTTGACCCAGAAAAAATGGATTGTGATGCTATACCGTGCCTACGAGATGATATTTGGCAAGGTTGCCTACATTCACCTCTGTGTTTCGGTCCGGTTGGGCTTCGCCCTTAAAACCCACATGCAGATCAACCCCAAGCGAGTGATTCCCCTATATGACCGTCCGTACAAGTCGCACGTTATTACCAACCAGGTGCGTGTGAGAGAAAAAATGGCCATTGAGCGGTCAGAACATGAAAAGGACGCTGCTTGGGTGGTAACGTCCACCTCGTACACCCCCGACGAGGACATGGGGATGCTCCTCGATGCACTCGAGATGTACAAAACCGGACCCTTCATCAAGTGTATTGTCACTGGAAAAGGTCCGCTTAAAGAGCAGTTCCTTGAGGATGTAAAAAGCCGGAAGTTCCCGAACGCTTCCGTGCACACTGCCTGGTTGTCGTACGAGGACTACCAGCAGCTGCTCGGATGCTGCGATTTAGGAGTTTCCTTACACAAATCAAGCAGCGGATGGGACCTCCCGATGAAGGTGGTAGACATGTTTGGAGCCGGTCTGCCTGTTTTGGCATTGAACTACCCCGCTCTCCAGGAATTGGTCAAGCCCTCTAATGGGATCACCTTCAATAATGCAGCAACATTGGCTGCTGGTTTAGAAATTTTGCAGGACGCTTGGAAACTGGCGGAGTTGAAACGCGGAGCAGTGGCCGAGTCGGAGAACACCTGGTTCGAGCAGTGGAAAACCAAGGTCGGGCCAGTCTTCGGCTACGGTCAGTACACTGGCGAAGAAAGCAGTTCGAGCAGCGATGACGATTAGTTAGTTTGGTTTTAGTTTGGTTTAAATTACTTTAAATTAGAATAAATTTCCGGGTTAGGAAAGGACATGTCTGTGGTCTACGCAACGGTGCCAATATCAGTAATTACTGATTTGCAGGACTATTTAAGCAACCACGGTGCCCATGATCTGAGCACCTGGCAGGTGGACATCAAATTGTACCGTGCAAACGCTTCTTCCTTCGGGCAAGAGAACAAAGGCCGGCTTCTGTTCACAATTTGGGCGAGCCACGAACCAGACAACCTGTACGTCTCGTACGCCAACTCCGCTTCCAATGAGAACGAGTCGGTTAATGATGGAGTTTTGCTAACCCCCACATTCCACAAGATCCTCGATACAAAACTGAAGAGTTTGTGGCAGCTTAGACAGACTTTTAAAGGCGAAGGACACATTCTAAAGTGTGACGATGGCGGAATTATTCGTATTTCTAATATATTGGTGCAAGGAAACTATAAAGGTTTGCTGATGGATGCTGATCCAACGCCGCAGTGCATGAAACTGGTCAAAGCGTGTGCGGAGGAGTTCGGCATCAAGAATGCCACCCCAGTGGAAGAGGAAACAGCGGTGGGGCTGGCCAGAGCCAAACTATACCAACGCGTGTATCAATGATTAAATAAGATATGCAACCACAAACGACGTGCCAGACCCCAGCAACAACCCCATTGAGATTACCAGAGAAATCAGTCCCCCCGCTTCGGGCTTTAAGTGTGTGGGCACAAGATGTGGTGCACGGGCAATGGCACTGCTGATGAGATGCCCATTCGAGATGCCAAATACTAGCATTATGGCGAGGTAAAGGAAATCGCTCGGGTTCTTCAACCATGAGACCGCTACCAATGCACCCACCAACACCGCCCGTAAAGCACCGTAAGTAACCAGCATGGTGTTGCTTTGTATCCGCATTGCTTTTGAATATGTGCACAGCAGCCTGCCAATAAGGTCGCCCGAATTCCATACCAAGTGGGTTACCGGAGAAAACACCTTAAAGCTAATAGACCGGCTATGGACC
This sequence comes from Starmerella vitae, assembly GCA_030584925.1. Lineage (NCBI taxonomy): Eukaryota > Fungi > Ascomycota > Dipodascomycetes > Dipodascales > Trichomonascaceae > Starmerella > Starmerella vitae. Next base: position 29,282 of record JAJMCB010000035.1, on the reverse strand, counting down.
GAATTGGCAAAGACAGGGTAGCTTAGACTCATTTGAAACCCCAGAAGTATGGCATAGCAAGGATACTTGATCATTTGCAAGATTTCAATGGAAGACTCCATTACTGGCTCGGTTTGGAGTCTTTCGGTTTGGAGTCCTTCGGGTGTGGTCTCAGGGTCATTGAGGTTATCTTCAACTAAGTCAACGTATTCTTGGTTATTTTTAGCCGTAAATAGCAAAACCGCTACAAAGCTAAGTGCTGAAACACTCAAAAACGTAATTAACGACAGTGTGAATGAGCTGCTGGTGGAACCCACTACCAATGGCAGCACTGCAGGAAGAATACCCGCTACAGCCTGGCCATTCAACATATTAAGCCCGTACTTTGGATCTGGAATCCTCTGTGTGATCGCCAGAATGCCATTCTGGGCCGTGGCACACCCCAGTGAGCTCACCACCACCACTGCCACCACCACCGTCATCCACAAACTGGGGATATCGATCAGATCAGTGACCAAAGCCAAGATAATGAAAGATAAAGCAATAAATACCTCTCCGTATATGACTCGTCTCCGGTAATTGTGGGGTTGGCTTGCCAGGTAGATGTTGGCTATGAGATTGGTCAATGAAGACGTGGTCATCACCGTGGAGGAGAAGCTGGAATACAGTTTCGGCGAGGCATGCTCGAGTTTCTGGCTTGCCAGAGACGACGCAGTGATCAACGCGTTCCACGGCCACAGAAACGACGCACCCAGTACTCCGTAGGCGGCAGTGGACATGAGTAATAAGGCCAAACCCAAAAAGTACATAATTAATTACTGGCGCACCCCGCCCCCCATATACAATCATTTTAAGACTATATACGCGAAATTGGATTTTCTAATTGCGAAATACACTGCCAGGCGGCCGGCTACGCACCCGTTACTGGTCCTGAAAAAGTCCCACTAGGGCTAGGTCCTCACAAAGAGAGGTAGACCCTAAATGAGTTGCAGCCCGCATTTGACACGTCCACACTGTCGTAGCTTCAAACCACAAACCACAATGTCGTCGGCCCAATCCAAGGTGCGCCAGAGACACACTGCTGCTTCGCAGAGTGAGAAGTCACAGGCTGAAAAAGCACATGCAGCGCCTGCTGCTCCAAAACAAGAAGCCATGCACGATGGCAGTCTTTTCACCGCGTCTCTCAGCACTCTCGAGTCGTTTGTCGGACCGATTTTCTTCACACTTTTGGGCGCGTTTGTTCGTCTGTATAAGATTGGTGCAAACCCCCGTGTTGTGTGGGACGAGGCCCATTTCGGCAAGTTCGGGTCCTTCTACCTCAACCACACCTACTACTTCGACGTGCATCCGCCCTTGGGAAAAATGCTGTGTGGCCTGAGTGGATACATTGCTGGCTACAACGGCAGCTTTGACTTCCAGTCCGGTTCAACCTACCCAGACTACCTCGACTACACCAAAATGCGCCAGTTCAATGCTCTGTTCAGCATCCTCAGTGTTCCCACGGCTTATTACACCGCTAAGGCCATGAAGCTCTCAACCCCGGCGGTGTGGTTCATCTCCACAATGGTGGCTCTGGAGCTCAGCTTCATTGTCTTGGCTCGTTTTATTCTGCTCGACTCCATGCTCATTCTGTTCACCACCACGTCGTTCCTCGGACTCATCAAGTTCCACACCTACCAGCGTAAACCTTTCTCTTTCTGGTGGGCTTTCTGGCTGTTCTGGACCGGTGCCTCTTTGGGATTGACCACCGGTGTTAAGATGGTCGGTCTGTTTATCACCTCCGTTGTGGGTGTTTACACTGTTTGTGATCTCTGGTACAAGCTCGGCAACAAGCGCCAGAAGTACGCTACTTACCTGCTCCACTTGGTTGCCCGCGTGGCTTTCCTCATTGTTGTTCCGTTCCTCATTTTCATGGCCTGCTACAAGGTGCACTTCCACCTCCTCTACAAGACCGGTGACGGTATGGGCAGCATGTCTTCCTTGTTCAAGGCCAACCTCGAGGGCGAGGATGTCGAACCTGGACCTCTGGACGTTGCTTATGGCTCAAAGATTACCATCAAGAACCAGGGGTTCGGGGGTGGACTGCTCCACTCGCACGTACAGACCTTCCCGGAGGGAAGCAAGCAGCAGCAGGTTACTACCTACGGGCACCTGGATCAGAACAACCAGTGGCTCGTTGAGTTCGCCCGTGACAAGGAGGCCTACAACCACAACCAGCCCATTCGCAAGCTGGTGGATGGCGACGAGGTCCGCTTGATCCACGCCATGACTGGCCGAAACCTCCATTCGCACAACATCAAGGCTCCGGTGAACAAGAAGGCCTGGGAGGTCAGTTGTTACGGTAACATCACCATTGGTGACAGCAAGGACCACTGGACCGTTGAGATCATGGAGAACTTGGGTGATGAGGACCACACCTACATCCACCCTTTGTCCACCAGTGTTCGTTTCCGGCACACGGAACTCGGCTGCTACCTCAGCAACGATGGAACTCAGCTTCCTGAGTGGGGATTCCGCCAGGGTGAGGTCGTCTGCTTGCCTGACGCCAGTCGCCGTAACAAGGCTACTTGGTGGAACATTGACCAGCACTGGAATGAGCGTTTGCCTGATGCTGTTGACCGTGTGTTGCCTAAGTCCAAGTTTTTGCGTGACTTCGTGCAGCTCAATGTCGCGCAGATGCAGTCGAACAATGCTTTGATTCCCGACTACGACCGTATTGATGAGCTCTCCAGTTCGTGGTGGCAGTGGCCCATCGTCAACCGCGGATTGCGTATGTGCGGTTGGGACGAGGCTGTTCCCCGTTACTACTTGCTCGGTAACCCAATCGTTATTTGGGTCTCTACTTTGGCTATTTTCCTTTACGTTGCCGCCAGTGGCGTCTACATTCTTCGCTGGCAACGCCAGTACACTGACTTCACCTGGGACTCGCTTGAGCACTACCTCGTCGCAGGCGGTCTCCCTTTCCTTGGCTGGTTCTTCCACTTTATTCCGTTTATTATTATGGCCCGTGTTACCTACTTGCACCACTACATGCCTGCTTTGTATTTCGCCATTTTCGTGCTGGCGTTTTTGGTCGACTGGTTCACTCCTGTTAAATTCCGCCCATACGCCCACTACGCTGGTATTCTGATCACAGTCCTGTTCTTCTGGCGTTTCCGCTACATTGCTATTGGTATGAACGGCCCTCTTGAAGACTTCGAGCACCTTAAGTGGCTCGAAGACTGGCACATGGGAAAAACATAATCAAGCAAATTCAATTGTTTTTAATAAATTATCTATATGTACACACGCGCATATATATTGTTACCAATTATTTTTCACCAGGGAATAACTGTGAGGGTGGTACTGGCAATAGCCATGAGCCGGTTGGGGGCTAATTTGATCTTGTTGATCCTACCGGGTACTTGAAAGGTACTTCTCAGTTTCAATTCGTTTCCTACAAGTTCAAATAAGCTCACCAAGCCGGTCTCCTCACCAACAGCTACCGTTCCTTGGGCGTAGTCGATAGCGGTTCCGGGTGACTCTAGTTTAATGGTATTAAGCGGCTCCGGCCCTTGCCAGAGTTTTATAGTTTTGTCTCGGGAAACAGTTAAAAATCGGTCATCTACAAAACAACAGTCCCAGATAATTCGCGAATGTGCTTTGGGGATATCAAGCACGACTTTATGTGTCTCAATATCGGTGATCATGAGTTTGCGGTCCCGACCAACACTCAAAACTCTAGTACCATCCGGTGATACACACAAACTGGTCACCGTCAAGCTGTGGCCTATCGTGGGCTCGGCAACCTCTAGCCAGGTTTTGGTGTCGTGGAATCTGAGTTTGGCATGCTGTTCAGTATTGGCTTTGCAGCAAGAAATTATTACGCCAAGTTTTTCAGAATGCGCTAAGGCACATACTTCGTAACCGTGACCGTACAATTTGTCAATTTCGGGCCACAGGGTCTCACGTTGCAGCTGGTCCTCACGCGGATGGCTGGGTAAAATCAACGAAGCCTCTTCTTTTTCAGGTTTGTTACTCAGTCCCAATACAGGAACGCTGGCTGTGTCTGGTAACTCGTTGCTTTCAATGCTGAGGGCATTCATGCTGGAGAGCTGCTCAGCAACTTGTTTGGGCAGCTCAAATACTCGCATGATTTTCTCGTCACCAGCACTCGCAAAGAGTTTGGGGCTGAGTGGAGTAAGAGCCATCATGTCATATCCATGAATTTGGGGCCTTCCTACCTCCCAAATACGGCCAGCATCGTAGAACCATAACCGAGTCGTTTGGTCCAGAGAGGTGGTTAGAGCTAAATTAGAAGCGAGCCATGCCACATCAGTAACATCTTTTAGATGGCCAGTTAGACCAGGCACAGTGACCCATTCTCCGCCATCCTCTCGGGGTCTCATCCATACCCTCCACGAGCCGGTTATAGTCGTGGTAATAACCCGGTCTTCTAGCCAAATTCCAGACCAAAAACCACCCGAAGTTCCGGTGGCAGTTGAGGCACCCCATTGTGAAACATCACCAAGACGAATGTCTGGGGTCCACAAATCGCTATCCTCAGCCTTCCAAATAATAAGCGAAGAGTCGCTGGATGCAGATAACAAACTCTCACTACCGTAAGGGTCCCAGCTTACAGTCAATGCCCAATCATCGTGACCCATTAAAAGTGCCTCGAATGAAATAGTCCAATTGCCAATTTTTTGATTGGTTGAAAAGTCACTCAACTCTACGTTTTTGGTGGTAAACTTCCACAATCTAATATATTTTTCTTGCGATGCACTGGCAAGAATGTAGGTGCCATCCTCAGCTTTGCGGAAACTGAGTGATCTGACCCAGTTTTCATGGCCTTCAAGAGCAACTGACTTCGACAAGTCAGCGGTATCAAAAACATATATAGACCACGCAGTTCCTCCAAGTATAATTAAATCTTCACAAATTGCTGCACATAGAGCGTATCCTTTGAATTTTATGATTTGACGATCGTCAACTGATGAGCTAGGAAAAACGTAGACATTTCCGTCCATGCATCCTACAATGAGCATTGAGCCTGAGTTGGCGATACAGGACACGGACTTTGGGAATGTGTCGAACTCTGAAATGAGTAAATTCTCATATTTATAGAGTTTTCCACTACTGGTTCCAATCCAAAGTCCTTGGTTGTTTCCAAATGGAGTGACGCACTCAACCCGGCCTTCGAGAGTTTCAACGATAGTCACTTCGTTACTATCAACATTCCATTGAAGTAAGTTATTACGACTTCCGTAAAATACATCACGTCCCAGTGCACAGCTGGAAAGAGGAATGGGATTCGCACCTGTGCTTATGGCCTTGACATCGTGCTCACCCATTGAAAAATGTTGATCTAGTAGGCTGTCTTAGTCATTAAAATTTAATTTATCAACCGTTTTATACCAAAAGTAAGTCAAATAAAAACTATTTACAGCTCTATTATATCTCAATTTCCCGTTATTGTGACCGTTTTAACTAATGCTAGGTTGATTTGGATGGTGTTTACATTCGACCAAGCATCCAGCTTACTTACACGTATTATTTAGCTACCATACACTCATAGAAAATAAAATACAGCGTCGACTTTCGAAACCATACAACCTTAAGCATATTCAACCTGAAAAAAATCATTAATAAACATAGGTATATCTAATTTTAAAAACAGAAATAAATACAGTAAGTAGTATATATATTTTCAGACTTTGACATATGCATACACTAGCACTGTTGGGTTAGTGGTATACTGAGTCGTTGCCATCGACTCGACCCCGGTTCGATTCCGGGACAGTGCATTTCTACTTTTTTTTCGGATCACTTTCGGCGCTACCTGGCGTTAAATCCTATACCTATTTGAGACAAATTCCGTTGCAAATCACCTTTCCCTGTTTTACCTATGAAACTTAATTAAATCTAAACGAAATTAGAATAATACACTTCTAACCGGTTTTTATGCGAAATTTAATTTAATCCGCTCGGCTAATACATCGGTTGGGTGATGAGACATCACGTGAACCGTCTCGAATCAGTTTTTTGCGCTTGGGCCCAGCTGACCTAACGTATATGGATTAGGACAATCATTCTCTTATTACATACCGAACGCTAAAATTACACATGCCGTTGTGCCCAGGCGGTACAAAGCAAGAATTATTTGACAGGTATTTAAACGCCGAAAATTAGTTTACACAATAGGAAACAGAAGCTTCAATAGTGAAATGTATAAGTGGTATGTAACACATCAAATCTAAACCCAACGGTTTTTGTTATGGAAATCAGTGGAACAGGTCTTACACATCCGATGACTATGGCCACCGAAAAAGTAATATAATTTCATTGAGGGTAAGGTAAATTTCACATTCTGTTGTTGCGGCCGTAAAACATTCCACATAATAACATTGAAAAACACAGAAAATAAAGCAATCCTAATCAAAAGACATTTTTACATACACTAAAATATAAATTAAAAAAAAGAAAAGAGGCCGCAACAGCATTTAATGCTTCAAATACAGATCATCAGAATATTGCTCTTTGGTATTTTATGTAAACTCATGTGACAGAAAACTGCATTCTGGTATGTGTAACCGCTACCCTAATACGATTTGCGCTTCATCTCAATTGGCCCACATTTTACTATAAGTAGTCCCATCTGGCAGCCCAATAAATTTCAGCGAATCGCTTAAAAAAAAAAAAAATGATTTTTGCCGATTACCTTGTTCCTCAAATTGTCTTCGTTGGTGACTCCCACGTCCAGTACTCTGTTAATCTTACCAACGGTATCATCCCTCGTTTGCAGAACGAGTTCCAGCGTCAGTACGATGTTATCAACCGTGGTTTCGCTGGCTACAACAGTGAGTGGATCAGCGAGGTCATTGACCCCATCTTCTCTGGTTTGAGCATTGCTCCCATTGACTACGCTGTTGTCATTCTCGGTAACAACGATGCTGCCAACAACTCTCAGCATGTTGACATTGATGACTTCACTAGCTACTTGAGCAACATCCTCGATACTGCCAGCAGCTACGCCAACAACACTATTCTTGTTGGTCCTGCCCTTGTCAACGAGGATCTCTGGCCTGACCGGTCTAACGTTGACTTCTACCAGTACAGCGAGGCTGCCAAGTCTGTTGCAGAGGGCAACAACGTTACCTTCGTTGACTTGTGGACTACTTTCCACGAGTTCTTCAACGAGACCACTACTTTCCCTGTCGATGTGCCTTCCGTCAACAGCACCAACCTCACTGCTCACGCTGACCACGCCAAGGCTCGCCGTGACGCCCCCCAGCTTGGTTACATTGCTGGCAACGACACCACTCTTAACGACACTGTCTCTGCCGCCAACTTGACCGAGTACCCTGCTGTTAACGGCACCTACATTGGCAAGAAGGGCAACCCCCGCAACGCTCTCCTTTCGCAGGTCCTCATTGATGGTCTCCACTTCAACAACCGTGGTTACGACATCTTCTACAAGGCCCTTATCCCCTTCTTCAACACCTCGTCCGGATACTACCCTCTTCCTGACTGGCAGTCGATCAACGGTACTGACTACCTTGACAAGTACCTTGGCAACTCTTACGCCGAGGCTATTTCTGAGCTCCCTGACTACTTCAACGTCACTGCCTTCGGCAACTACAGCAACTTCAACCTCACTAACGTTACTATCGGCAACGTTACTTACAGCTCAATCTCGGTTGCTAACCTCACTAACTTCTTGTCTAACAACACTGTTACCCCTGGCTACATCAGCAACGAGGACTTCGAGGAGATTATCGAGGCCATTGCTGACGCTGCTGAGTCCGACTAAACAGTTAATCCTGTTATTTTAGCATATGTGAATAATTAATACCAATCGCCATTGCATGTAAAAATTGTTTTTTTTTAAATTGTTTCCAAGAAATTGACTTGTTAATTACACGACGAATTACACGACATAATTATTTAGTTTTTAGGAAAGTTGTCAGTCACACATCCATGCGACGCATCACTAACCAATTTAGAATACTTGGCAAGAGTACCACGAGTGTAGCGAGGCTTAGGAGCAACCCAGTGCTTTCTACGCTCGGCAAGTTCCTCCTCTGAAACCAGCATGTCAATGCTATTGTTCTCTGAATCAATAACGACCTTGTCGCCGTTCTTCAAGAGACCAATGGGACCGCCAACCGCAGCCTCAGGGGTAATGTGTCCAATAAGGAAACCATGCGAACCACCCGAGAAACGACCATCGGTCAGCAAGGCAACGTCCTTACCAAGTCCGTAGCCCATGATGGCAGAGCTGGGCTTCAGCATCTCAGGCATGCCAGGTCCACCCTTAGGACCCTCGTAGCGGATGGCAACGACGGTCTTCTCGCCCTTTTTGATCTCACCGTTTTCCAAAGCACGGATGAAGCTGTCCTCATCGTCGTAAACCTTAGCGGTTCCCTCGAATCTCAGACCCTCCTTACCGGTGATCTTTCCAACTGCACCCTCAGGGGCCAAGGATCCACGCAGAATCTGCAAGTGTCCGTTTGGCTTCAAAGGGTCAGTAACCTTGTGCACAATGGGCTGGTTCTCGGGCAAACCAGGCAGGTCAGCAAGAGTCTCGGTCATAGTCTTGCCCATAACGGTCATTGTGGAGCCATCAAGAATACCCTCGCTGATGAGGAACTTAATGACGGCCGGGGTGCCACCGTATTTCTGCAGATCGGCCATGACGTATTTGCCTGAAGGACGGAAGTCGGCAAGCAAAGGTGTGTTGTCGCTGATACGCTGGAAGTCATCAATTGTGAGCTCCACATCGACGCTGTGGGCAATGGCAATCAAGTGGAGAACGGCATTGGTCGAGCCACCCGTTGCAATGATGTAGGCAACGGCATTCTCGAAAGCCTTTCTGGTCATGATGTCGCGAGGCTTGAGATCCATGGCCAACAGGTTACGCATAACCTGGCCGACCTCGCGGCACTCCTGGGCCTTCTGCTCCGAGATGGCCGGGGAGGATGAAGAGCCTGGCATGGACATACCAAGCACCTCGGAGGCAGATGCCATGGTGTTGGCGGTGTACATACCACCACAGGCACCGGAACCGGGGCATGAGTGACGAACAATATCCTGACGAGTGGTTTCATCAATAGAACCACTGATATACTGGCCGTAGCTCTGGAAAGCAGAAACGACGTCGATGGTTTCGCCCTTCGAGGAACCACAGGTGCCCTTACCAGGCATAATGGTACCACCGTAGACCATAATACTCGGTCTGTTGATGCGACCCATGGCCATTAAAGTACCGGGCATGTTTTTGTCGCAGCCAGGGATGGAGATGTTGGCATCGTAATGCTCGCCCATAGTTTGGGTCTCAATTGAATCAGCAATGATTTCACGAGACTGCAACGAGTAACGCATTCCTTTTGTACCCATGGAAATACCGTCACTCACACCAATTGTGTTAAACTGCATGGCCTTTAAACCAGCTTTGTTCACACTGTCGCTAATTTTGAAGTTGAGTTCGAGCAGGTGGGAGTTGCATGGGTTTCCACTCCACCACACACTGGAAACACCAACCTGGGCTTTAGAAAAATCCTCTTTTTCAAAACCAGTGGCATAAAGCATGGCCTGTGAGGCACCCTGCGATTTGGGCTGGGTGATAATTTTAGAAAACCGGTTCAGTTCAGGATTTTCTTTAGATGAATAGCATCGAGACAAACATTTTGACCGGGCTTGCACGGCTGAGCGTACAGATTGGCTGCTTCTCAACATGATTTTACTGCCGAGTTGGTTGATTTTAATTATAAAAATTTCGCTATGGAAGGACCCCCCTCCGCCTAACCCATGAGTCACTATTCAGATCATGTGGTCTTTTTTTTTCAATATTGGCTTCGTATTATTGGATAGAGCCGTGAAGTTGTAAAATCTAGTGTATTTTATCCACAATTAAGCTTAATTTCCACATCTAATTATTATGCTTTGACAATTGAGTACCAAGATATACGTTTTGAGAATTAAATACAAGGTAGCAGTGTAGGAAGCGAGGCCTTACTACTTTACTGTGTCAATCACAGTATCAGGGATGTGATTTAACAGGGAAATATGACGGAGATACGTACTCTACTTAAGCCTGAATGATCGCTGTAGGGGAAATCACGCCTTCACGGTACTATATCACCCTACATAACCCCGTCTCTCTATTTCTCAAGGGGGAGCAACAATGACTGTTGGTGGGCGAGGGGTGGAGGCGCAGAGGAGCATTGCGTGACAGGGGGGGTTCCAGATTTCCACACTATTGTACCCATTGTAAGGCAATGGTTATCACGTGGAATTTATACAAATACAGGGCACGGAATAATACGTTGCATGCCGTAATCTTGGATTACATCGTTAAAAAAGCCCTGTATTCGCGCATCATTGATGCAGAGCGATTGATTTAAACGCTGCGTCAAGTGATATAGAACAATACTTTATTTAACTAGTATATTTGGGGTAGATTTTTCTGGTACTAGAGTGTTTTTTCCCGGATTTAATTAACTCATCTAGAACCTTCACTGCAGTTACTGGCCAGCTAGGGTAATCTTAATAATTCGGATCTTCTTTAAATAATTTGCTACCAAGCGTTTACGTGATTATGCAAGTGCTGGATAGAAATCGGGGAGAGGGGGGGTCAGGAACCAAAAACCAGATACAGTATATGCCGGTGAGGTGGAATGTATCAGATCGTCATAAACCGTTTAAGGTTATATATAGCATTCCTAATTGTACTTTAGTATCTAGATAATAGCATTTTCGGAATTCTATACCTTCTACATTAAGATAAAGCGAATAATTCAATCTCGATGTGGACTGCATAGTGGTATTACGTGAGTATAATAATCACTGTCTGGTGTGCCGGCGGGAAATACGCATCCCTTGAATTTTAATAAATTACGGCACAGTAAACAGAGAAATTATTTATTTTATGTACTTTATTCCGATGTATGTGGCGCTTTTGGGTGAAACCCGTGGTATTACATTCGTTACCTGCATATGGGGTTGATACGCATGATTACCGCGGGGTGGGGGGAGGGGAGGGGGGGTGTGAATGGTGGAGGACGAAATCTAAGTATAACTCGCGTTATAGTATTTTCTAATTTTCTAATTATGTTTTTTTAAAAATATTTACAAAAAACGGTATTTAAATAATACCTTTTTAATACTAAAATACAATTAGATCGATCCGTAAAGCATGCCCGAGAGCCGGTAAAATCACACATACAATCCCCGCCTTCGTGTCTTGCTACTAAAAAATAGACCAGCTTCTGGAATGTGTATCACTTATTATTCAGAGGCACTAAGCAACACCTAACCCAACAACAATAATTCACAGCCCTTGACCCCACCCCCCCCCTGAATCTAATTAAACATTTAGATGCGGGTGGCTGGGTTAAGAGGGAGGAGGGGCTCCTCTACCGCGTATGAGGAGCAAAATTAAGGAAATGATGATCGCGATGCATGAAGGTGGCTGGGCCCGCCACTTCATGGACGCACCGCAATAGATCCATGCAAAAAAAAAGATAGAGGTAAAATAAATATTTTTATAATGCAATAACACCCAAGGAACCAGTATATGCGCCGGATCACAGCAGTGGAGTCCTTAATGAGCCTGCGTCGTTTTCTCATTTTTGAAAGTTTCATTTGCGACACCATCATACATTTCAGGGTTCAGAACCTGGATGAATTTTCTTAGGGTTAAGATTTTTGATTAGCGTATACTACTTTGGGCGAAACTGCAAGCAGCAGCAACAATGTGAGCTGCAATTACTAATCACAGTCCTCACACGTTATAAGTAAGAAGCAAAGATGCGGCTGCCTTCCTAGCCGATTTGTGTGTTACCACGGAAACCTACAAAATCAGAAATTACAATGCACCGCACTTACTCCTTGAGATCCGCCCGTGCTCCTACTGCTCAGGAATTGCAGACCCCCCCTCCTCCCTCCGCGTCTACCAAGACCAGCCGTTTCTTCGGTAAGGGCTCGCTCTCGCACTCTTTCCGTCGCTCCACTGCCGGTTCTTTCGGTCCCGAGCTCTCCCGCCGTCTTGCTGTTCTTGTTAAGATGGACAAGAACGTCATGCGTTCCCTGGAGCTCGTTGCCAACGAGCGCATGGAGGTTGCCCAGCAGCTCTCCTTCTGGGGTGAGGGCAACGAGGACGACGATGTCTCTGACGTTACCGACAAGCTCAGTGTCTTGATTTACGAGATGGGCTTCCTCGAGGACAAATTCATTGACAAGTACGACATGTACCGTGTCACTTTGAAGTCGATCCGCAACATCGAGTCCAGCGTCCAGCCCTCCCGCGACCGGAAGCAGAAGATCACCGACCAGATCGCTCACCTCAAGTACAAGGAGCCCCACTCCCAGAAGATCGTTGTTCTTGAGCAGGAGCTTGTCCGTGCCGAGGCCGAGTCTTTGGTTGCTGAGGCCCAGCTCTCCAACATCACTCGTGAGAAGCTGAAGGCTGCCTTCAACTACCACTTCGATAGCATTCGTGAGCACAGCGAGAAGGTTGCTCTCATTGCTGGCTACGGTAAGGCTCTCCTTGAGCTCCTTGACGACACCCCCGTCACTCCTGGTGAGATCCGCGCCGCCTACGACGGCTACGATGCCTCCGAGCAGATCATCCACGATTGCGAGAACGCTCTCCGTGACTGGACTATTGACCAGGCCACTGTCAAGCCCGCTCTCTCGATCCACCGTGCTGACGCTGGCTACATCGACAACGAGGGCGAGGAGTGGGACACCGGTAAGGAGCACGACACCGTTGCCGTTGACCACGCCTAAATGTAACAATTACTTGTTTGGTTAATCTAATAAATATATAGACTTTTGTCTTTGTATCCGTAGTACTATTATGATATAAACTTGAATTTTAAACAATAAATAAACCCCAACCGTTAAAGTCGAATGAGATGACGTCGGTTTGGCGACCACTGGGGAAGCACGTCTTCCGCCAGTATGAGGCAGTGGCCAATTGCCATGCCGATGAGCCACATTTTACAGTACATCCAGTCCTTCGATGCCAGCCGCACACAGAACAGGAGCAAAGCGTTCAGCTGCGAAACGACCTGGAACACCCACACAATAACGAGGTTTCCCTTGCGGCACATAACGAGGTGTTTGAGGGCGATGGAAAACACCTCGACCGGGAATTCGTAGCCCGTGGCGAAGCTCGCCAGAGCCGATGCAAAAAGAAGCAGAATTATCCGCCACATGTACTCCCTGGACGTCCGGTAGTAGGACCCGTCCAATTCGTTGCTCATGACCGCCAAATCGAATAGCGATTGGAAACACGCGAGGTGCCGGTCCTCGAAGAAAGCCAGGCCCGTTATGAGCCGCCAGACCTCGCCGCTGGCTATGTGGCTCCTTGAGAATTGCAATACCGGAGCGGAAACCACGTTTGTGTAGACCAGCACATTAACTGCTGCTTGGCTGAGCACCAAAGCCTTGGTTACTCGGCCCGACCGTTGTATCAGGTCCATTTGTTGGTGTCAGGGATAACTTTTAAGGTCCGTGCCCAGATACCCCAAACGTATATGCTCGAGGCCATCATCCTGCAAAACGGCACATTGCGGGTCCTGGACCAGCTTTGCTTGCCCCACGAAACCGTGTACCGCGAGGTAAAAACCACCGAGGATGCCCACGATGCAATCAAACGCATGGTGGTGAGAGGAGCCCCCGCAATTGCCATGGTCGGTGTGGCCGGGGTGGCCGTGGATATGCAACGGTTTAAAGGTAGTGGGGCCGTGGAAATTGCCGCCAGTAAACTCGACTACGTCACAACCTCGCGTCCAACTGCAGTGAACCTTCAACAGGCAGTAAACCAGATCAAAACCGACGTGCTTTCCAAAGCCACCGACGAGAATGTTGGTTTGCTGCTGATGCAGGCTGCCGAGCGGATGCTGGCTGATGATGTTGCCAGCAACCGGAAAATCGGGCAGCACGGTTTAAAGTACGTGGAGTCCTTCACCCCAAACAAGATCAGTGTCATCACCATCTGCAACACCGGCAGCCTGGCCACCGCCGGCTACGGCACGGCCCTCGGCATTGTTAGAGCTCTGCATGCCGCCAACAAGCTCGAGCACCTCTACATTCTGGAGACTCGGCCCTACAACCAGGGTGCTAGGCTCACTGCCTTCGAGGCGGTCAGTGACGGGCTGCCAGCGACTTTAATCACGGACTCAATGGCCGCAGCGGTTCTCAAAACCAAAAACGTCCAGCTCGCCGTGGTGGGTGCGGACCGGGTGGCCCACAACGGCGACACCGCGAACAAAATCGGCACGTTCCAGCTCGCAGTGCTCTCGAGCCACTTCGGGGTGAAATTCGTCGTGGCGGCTCCTACAACCTCAATTGACCACCAAACCGCTAGTGGAGACAAAATTGTGATTGAGGAGCGGCCGCAGAACGAGTTGACGGATATTAACGGGCACCGCATTGCTGCCCCGGGGATCAACGTGTGGAACCCGGCCTTCGACGTGACCCCGAACGAGCTGATTAGTGCATGCATTACGGAAAATGGACTATTTGAGTTTAAGTAATCTAATCGGGAATCAGCCCGTTTCTATCCAGGTCGAACCACCGCAAACTGTTGGTAGGATCAATAACGTCCGGGTTCTTGGCCAGCCACGACGTGTGGGCCGTCAGCAGCCGGCACAGCCGCTTGTGGTCCTCGTCCTTCCAGTCGAGGGGAACGTGGCCTTCGGCAACCACCCAGTCGCACGCCACGTCCCTCATTACGCGGAACAGCCGGTGCTCGGCATCGATGTCCAGCCTCAGCTCGTCGCGGACGTTTTGCGTGGTCCCGAACATCCGCGACTGGCGGAGCATGGGGGCACCGCGGATGGGGTCGTTGTGGTCCATCAGCAGGTACTTGGCATTGCTCTTGATGCCGTTGGCGTGCAGGGCGAACATGGTGTCGGGGACCTCGTCGCCTTGCTCGAGCACGTTCCGGCTGTAGTCGTTCACGGGGTTCGGCTGCACCATCGAGTAGCCGTGGTAGCCGCTCTCGTCGTGGTACCCGAGAGTCGCGGGGTTCCTGAGCGTCTGGTAGTAGGGCTCGTCGCAGATGACGGCAGCGGCAATGTAGGTGTCTTTGTCGCCTTCGCCGTGGCCGTTCTGCATCAACAGGGGGAAGTACACGTCGGGACCGAAGAGATTGTAGTACGTGGCCAGAATTAGCGACTTTATGTGCTGGCTCTTCCGGATAAAGATCTGGCCGCTCTCGGTGCTCCGACCGGGGATGGCATTCTCGCGGTCCGCCTGCAGCAACGCGTGGTCTTTCGTGCCGTCGCCAGCCACGCGACCGCCCAGTTTGCGGTCAACAATCTCGTAGAACTTGGGGGAAATGTACCGGGGCCAGTAGTCCGCGTTCATGATCAGGCCCCGCTCCTGGTAAACTTCCCAGTCGAACAGGTTGCCGACATTGGCCAGGGGGTACGAGTCGGCGTCCATGAAGTAGATATCGTCGAATTTCGAGGCGAGGATCGCCAGTGGCTTGAGTGCGTACTTCGAATTGAGCTTGTCGGAGAGCTCGGAGCCGTAGATGTCGCGGACCACCCGGCACTCCACATTGATGCTCGGGAACAGCTTGTCGCAGAACTCGGGCTCGTACTCGCTGTCGTCGGCCATGAAAACCTCGACGGGGATCAGCGGATCGACCTCTCGCAGCCACTTGATCGCGGTGAGCACCATGGGGAAGTACTTGCCTCCACCGGTCATCACGACTCCCCGGCCGCCAAACGAGTCGTCGGGTACTTTGTCGGGGAGCATTGAGAACACTTTCGCATGGCTTTTTTTCAAAATCTTCACGTCGCTCTCGGAGACCTGCAGGTACATGCCCATAATCTCCGAGGTGGCTGGGAGCTCGCCGGATCCTTCAAGGGGTGTGTCGTTCTTAATATCGCGAATGTAGTCTTTCTCGGGAGTGAAGGGGCCGGCACCGGGGGCGATTTTGATGATGCTGCCGATCACGTCCTGGATCATACTGATGCCTTCTTTGTATTTGGGGGGTTCCTGACCGTGGTTGTAGAGGTACTCAACCTCATTGGGCATTTCGGGGGCTTTTTCTTCGTTCACACTACTTGGTGGGTATTCATTAACAGGCTCATTAACGGGCTCCTTGCTGCTTTTAACGGGCTCTTTAGCATGCTCTTTAGCGGTTTCGGCTGCAGGGGGGAGAAGAGTCGACTCGACCGGGGGTGTACCTTCATTCCAGCTGCTTTTTGGGGCGGAATCGACTATAGGTTCCCGCACACCAACCTCAGTTCGTCCAAGATACCATAAATTAAGCACAATTACCGCCACGAACACGATTCCTACGACTCTACGACTTTTTCGCATTATCGAGGAGGGCAGGGGCAAGGTGATTATATATATTGCAGACGCGCGTGGGTGGTTCACGAAAATAGAACCGCAGTGTAGATTACATGCGGGGTTTTATTTATTTATTTATTTATTTTATTTAAAGGGGTGCAAGTCCCCTACTCTACTAGCTACTGTCCATATATCGTCATCTCCCTTAATCAACACTAATTACCGTGGATTTCGTAAATATCAATGCATGAAACTGTCGAAGTCCGTAAGTAATTTGCAAACAGAAACTATATTTATTAATTAGTTTTTTCTCCTGCTGTTCCTGTTGTACTTTTTTAAGCTACAATTTCAGGGTGAAGGGTCATTTTAATTATGGACATTGTGGATCCGGGCACCGATTTTGTGCAGTGGAACTTGGCCGAGTCCAGCGGCCAGCAGAGCCAGACTCCGATTCCGCGAAGAAGTCAGCGGATCCAACAGACTGTTCCATGGGCGTCTTCGCGGGCCGAGGCCTCAATACCGGCTAAGGCAGCGGCAACCTGCATCAACAAGAGCAAACGGGCTGTTTTCACCTGCGAATGGACCCCTGATGGCCGTAGGCTGCTGGCAGGTACTCTCGCGGGCGAGTTTACCTTGTACCACGGCATGAACTACAATTTAGAGATGGTAATGCAGGCCCACGAGAGCGGAGTGAGGTGCACTAAGTACTCCCCACAAGGAGACTGGCTTTTAAGTGGCGACCAGGACGGTGGTTTGAAGGTGTGGCAGCCTAATTTTAATAATGTCAAACAACAGCGGGCCCACAACGAGGTTTTACGGGACGTGGCCTGGTCTCCAACCGGGTCGAAGTTTGCGACCTGCAGCGACGATGGCAGTGTCAAGGTATGGTCTTTTGCCTCCATGACGACCGAACACACTTTTGCGGGCCGCGATGCCCATGGATGGGACGTCAAGTGTGTTGATTGGCACCCCACGCTTGGTTTACTGGCTTCAGGGTCCAAGGACAATACGATGCGGATGTGGGACCCACGGAGTCCTAAACTGCTGGCCACGGTGCATGCGTTCAAAAACACAGTAACCAAGACCAAGTTCCAGTTCACGGGCTCTCAGAACCTGCTGGCAGCGGCTTGCAGAGACCACACAGCCCACGTCTTTGATCTGCGCATGCTGGCATGCCAGGACCCTGAGGTTGGTATGGAAACGAATTCAACTGTGGCGGTGCTAAGGGGACACCCGGCCGACGTGTCGTGTTTGGAGTGGCACCCGTTCCACCCGCAACTGCTTGCGACCGGCACCCAAACCGGGTCGATCCACCACTTTGTGCTCGACTCTCCCACCCTCAAAAACGATATTGGGCAAATGATGCCGGCCTGGTCGGTGCCCAATGCCCACCAGTGGCCGGTCTGGGACCTCGCATGGCACCCGGCGGGTCACCTGCTGGCCTCAGGATCAAACGACAAAACGGTCAAGATCTGGAAACGGGCGGATGTGGGGGATCAAAAGGCGGACCTGGAGGTTAAACCAGTAGACCAAAACTCGGTTCCACTTCCGCATATTAGCAAACCGCGGGGCGGGCCACCCGGGCTGGACTAGACTTATCTTAATATTCGCATGCCATGGAGGGCAGTTACTAGGTATATAGATTTTATATTGGCCAACTTTGCTGGTTAGTGGTTACATATAATTTGAATTACACCTTCCCGATTGGGAACACCGTGTATGACATAATCGTATATAGATTATGCATGTAATTCACTCACCTGCAACCCCTAAGCGCCGTAGGACTTGGGATCTTCTTAAGCCTCCGCGCCCCCTCTTCCTTCGCGATTATTATTATTAGACGACGCGAATTTTGCACGTGTCTCGGCAAAAAAATCAGGAGCTTCCGGGAACGAAACTCGTTTACTATCGTCGTACCAAGTAATAAAAATAAAATCACTTTTTAGAAATTTTCATTCGCATTAAGTCACGTCACGAACCAAACCCTAGGTTTTCGTGAATGAAAAACCCATATAGATTTCGTGGTGTAAGGGTAGGCATATTTTTTAAACAAGCAGACTCTGATACCGATCAATTCATAATATCTGGGTAGAATATGGCCAACGGAATCAGGTCTTTTTTGCGCAGGAAAAATATTTTAGTGATTATTGTGTCGCTAGTTGGCCTGCTGGCTCTGGTGGACGTACTCACACTAGTCTTCAGTGGTCACCAGGGACCTCTAACCTCAACGGTAAATGGCTTGGCCCACAAGCTGCCCCACGACAGCAACAAGGGCGACTCTTCAACTACCAGCGTGCCCGAGGACACACACTCCACTCCATCCGAGTCTACTGCAGAGTCCGCCGAACCCACGGGCAAGGAACACTCGAGTGTTGAGTCTGAGACTCACTCGGAGTCTGAGACCCACTCGGAGTCTGCCGGTGCTGATAACCACAAATCGATCGATGACGACGAATTCTACCGCGGTCTGTGCACGGAGTACTTCTACGATCTCTACGATTTTAACAAGCAGTGGGGCATTGAGCCTTACAACAACGGAAACGACAACGATAAAAAGATAACCACACACCGTTCTGTAAAGCACTTGAGGGCATATTTCAACTGTTTCCTCCGAAACAACGTTACCACCTCTCGAAGTGTTCTTGACATCGAGAAGCGGCTCTTCCCTGCCTTCGAGTTCATCTACCCGGTATTCACTAGGTGGGACGGAACCGTGGTTACCAACCGGTTCCCTGATGAGGCCGACTACAATGCTCCCAAGCGCGGAACCTCTCACAAGCGAGGCATTGACAACTTCGAGGAGGTGAAGGAAGGCTCGTACTGGCGCACGCTCAGGGAGCACATGAACGGCCGAGGAATCGTGATGAGTGTTGGTAATGGACGAGGTGTTGAGGAGACCAAGCGATTGCTGCAGGTGATCCGCATGCAAGGCAACAAGCTGCCCATCCAGATCGTTCACAAAGACGACCTGAGCACCGAGAGCATCTCCACATTGATTGATGCTGCCAGGCTTCCCTTCAAGTTGAGTTCCAAAGCCTCTAAGCGTGATGACACTGAAAGTGTTATTGAGAACCCCCAGGAGATTTGGTTTGTGAGTGCCCGTCACTGCCTCAAAGACAATGCCGTTGGCTTGTTTGACGGGTTCAACAACAAGTGGCTCGCGGTTATGTTCAGCTCGTTTGAGGAGATAATCATGCTGGACTCGGACTCGGTCCCATTTATCCCCATCAACGATTTCTTCGAGCTCGACGACTACCGCAAGCACCAGGCCTACTTCTTCAAGGACCGTGCCATCAACTATTGGAGGATCTCGGAAGACGACAGCAACTACATCCACACCCTCCTCCCCACCAAGGAGGAAACCGACCTGTTCCACATGGACACGATCACCGGTTTCAGCTCCGATAACCCGATGTCGAGTCCCAAAACGCGCTACCAGCACTACATCGAGAGCGGATTATTCGTGGTCTCTCGCAAAAAGCACCTTTCCGAGCTTTTGATGTGTCTCTCTTTGCAGATGTTTACCCCGGCCTCCACGTTCACCTACGGCGACAAAGAGATGTTCTGGCTCGGGTTCTCAGTTGCCGGAAGCGAGCACTACGTGCTCAACAAGTACAATGCCGGGGCCATTGGTGAGCGCCGGAAGGAAGGCTACACCGTACACGATGTTCTCACCGAGTACTTTGTGGTCAACTCGATCCAGCCTGCCCACCTCTCGTCCAACAAGACACTGCTGTGGGTGAACAGCGGCATGCGGAACTGCAAGCTCTCCGACAATGAGATTGACAAGAATGAGTACGAAGACAATAATGACCTCAAGAAGGAGTACTCGAGCTTTGAAGAGTACCAGAAAATGCATAAGTCGGTGCTCAAGGTCGAAGGCGTCATGGTGCCTCCGTACATTGAGCCAAGTATCTGGGACAACATCGACCACGACAAGCTTGGGTTCCAGCAGTGCACCAACAAAGGGTGTGCCGGGTACATGTGGTGTGCCTTCGACCGCAGCGACTACCCCGCAGTGTGGGTTGAATTCAACGAGGACGAACTCGCTAACATTAACCACATTGGCAAGTACTGGAACAGCGGAGTCACGTATGTACAGAACTAAGCCGCAAAGCATTCAGAACCAGGTAAATAAAGCACCAGGTAAATGCAAAGCTAAATAATGCAAAGCTAAAGCACCAGTAAATAATGCAAGCTAAAACAAGCACACTAAAGCACTAGTAATGAAGCACCTAAAGCACCACTAAAACATACTAAAACACACTAAAACACCAACCACCAAACACAGTATATGCACAGCAATTAATCCGCCAGTAATTACGTATCTAATGTCGATTTATCTATCTATGCACCTCGATAGAATCTTTTGCTTCGCAAGTCTATTTTGCCAGTTCTATTTAGGGGTCCCAGGGCCCTTCCACACGACCTTGCGAGTCCAAATATTGGCCCACTTGTAACGCTTCACGGCGAGGGCGAGGGTGGTTAAAGTACCGGTGATGATGAGGGCCTTCAAACCCATTCGCTTACGGTCGTCAAGCTCTGGAGAAGCAGACCAGTTAAGGAAGGTCGCAACGTCCTTGGCCATCTGAGAGGTGGTTGCAGGGGTTCCGTCCTCGTACTCGACGAGCTCGTCAAACAGCACACGGCCCATTCCAATACCACCACCAGGGAAGTAAGGGTTGTAGTTGAGACCGGGGGCGAGCTGAGCACCGGCTGGGGGCTCGTCCGGGTACCCGGTAAGCAGCGAGAAAACGTAGTTCACGCCATTGTGTCGGGCCTTGGTCATCAAACTGAGATCGGGCGGGAGAGCACCCTGGTTTGCCGCACGGGCAGCCTGATCATTGGGGTAAGGAGCAGGGAAGGTGTCGGCAAGCTTTCCTGCGCGCTTGCGGGGGTTTCCCTCATCATCCGGCTCGTCGTCGTACTCGAATTCCGCAGCCATTTCGCGGACCTCCGAGGCGGTGTGGCTGACACCAACAAGCTGGCGCCACGTCACGAAGTTGAGCGAATGGCACGTCGAGCACACCTCACGGTACACCTGGTAACCGCGGCGAATCGATGCGTGGTCAAAACTGGCATCAAGTCTGCCAAGCTGCCTGAACGGGTAGTCGGGCGAGTGGAGACCGTGCTCGGCAGCAGTGACCGCCTCGGCAGGTGTCCAGTACAGGTTCGCGTAGTATGCAGAGAGTCCTGCCGTCAGCGTAGACGCGGCAAGAACCGGCCTCGACGAAATCGTGCGGAACATATGTGGAAAAGTTATACCCATTAGTAACCTGGGGTTGTGCTACAAACTGCAACTAGTGAATCTTGATTGGCCGGCCATTCCACGTGACACGAATCAGTCCTGGCTGGGAACCGGTCAAATCGCGGTTAGGTACTTGAGGATAAATCGCGAATGTCGTGGTACGAGCCGGTGTTCGACCGGTCTGTCGCAATGGTCCGGTCTCTGGTCGCAGACAGCCCAGAAACGCTGGGCGCAGTTGATGACGTGCTCAAACGCAACGGGTTCTCGAACCTCTCCGTTGCCAATGTCAGATCCACAAAAACGTCCCGGCCCGAGGCAGTGCTGGAACTCGAGTGGCTGAAGTCGTTTTTGAACAATGTGGCACGGCGGACCGGTGATTACGAGCCCAATTCCAGCAGTACTGATTCCCCTGAGGAGCAGGCTGAAGAAGCTCTCGGGAAAAAGAAGGGAAATACTTCAAAGGCACGTAAAGAGAAAACAAATAAAGAGAAAACAAATAAAGAGAAAACGGAAAATTCCGCTAAAGCTCTGAAAGAGTTAAAGAAGAAGGAGTTAGAAAAGAAGGCGTTAAAACAGAAGGAATTGAAGGAAAAGGAGAGGAAGGAGAAAGAAAAGGAGAAGGAAAAGAAATTGAAGGAAAAGGAGAAAGAAGAGAAATTAAAAGAAAAGGCCGCAAAAGAAAAGGCATTGAAAGAAAAAGCAGCGAAAGAAAGAAAATTGAAAGAAGAGGCAGCCAAAGAAAAGAGATTGAAAGAAAAGAGATTGAAAGAAAAGAGATTGAAAGAAAAGATATTGAAAGAAAAGAGATTGAAAGAAAAGAGATTGAAAGAAAAGCTATTGAAAGAAAAGGCAGCAAAAGAAAAGGCATTGAAAGAAAAGCAATTAAAAGAAAAGGCAGCGAAGGCAGCGAAAGAAAAGACATTGAAAGAAAAAGCAGCAAAAGAAAAGGCAGCAAAAGAAAACACATTGAAAGAAACACCCGGAAGGACTCGAAAAGGAAAGGCTCAGGATGAAACTGAGGAGCAAAAACCCCTGAAAAGACCAGCCTCGACTGGAGCTGGTGATAAACGACAAAAGCTTGAGGTCAACAAAAAGGCTGATGTGTGGTGCGTGTGCCAGAAACCGTCTTCTGGGCACATGGTTGCCTGTGATAACAAAGATTGCAAACTCGAGTGGTTCCATATGAAATGTGTCAATCTTTCCAGCCTTCCAAAAACATGGTACTGCCCACAGTGCCTCGGCAATCGCAGCATTAGAGCTAAGCTCCGGGCTAAACGTAAGTAGTTATTTATTTATTTATTCATTATCATTGTAAAACTACTTAGCAGTGATGTATATCCAGCTCAACCTCAGGAACGACAAGAACACGCCCAGTGAAGAGTACAGTGAGACCAGCATCAGTCCAGCATACTCGTATTTCGGGACCAGAACCGGTACCAGTTCATAAAACGGTAGCACAAAAGCGAATCCTGCAAAGTACAGCCAGTTGATCACCCCAAAACTCGCACCCGGAACGGTTTTAGGCAGCAAAAACGCCACAACAATTAGATAGAATGAGGTGTAGACGTACTTGAACACGGACTCTGCCGGTGTCCACAGTAGAGGCAGCAGTGAGTAGCACGCGCTCACAAGCAAAGGGAGAAATGCGTTGAGGTGGGCAGGAGACTTGCGGCATATCAATGCCAACGGGACCAAAACAGTGAGAACTGCCTTCTCATGGACGTGCCATCCGAACAAGAAAGATGCGAACCCGCACATCGTTACGTTCTCAACAAAAGTCGAGCTTCCACCCCATGTCGCAAACACCAGCTGTAAGGCAGCCGATATGGCAAACGTAGTTCCAGGAACAATCTCAGGAAGATTGCTGAATGCGACCTGGCCAACAATTCCCCGGGTGCTTGCCGGCACTGAGTTTTTGTTTAGGATACCGAGCACTCGGTCGGCAGCTGAGTAGAGAGCCCAAAAGTTCGGGGCCCAGTAGGCGTGTGTAAGTCCCCTACTAAACGGAAATAGCCTGGAAATTAGCTGCTCGATGCCCTCTTCCCCCGAAACAGCGTATATCGGCCCGAAAGCAGCCGCAAACGGAATTAAAGTGGCCAAGCCAAGCTTAACCGTGGACACTAGTCCTCCACGAACCACACACTCTTTGAAAAGGTGCATGAAGAATGCCGGAGCAACGTACAGGTAGATGTGCTTGAAGCACAGCACCGTGGAGAATAGGAACGCACCCAACAGCATCCGCCTTCTTTGGATCATTACCACCGACAAGACGAACAAGCCAAAAAGAAACCCGTTGTACTGGAAGTGAATGTGGTCCAACACGAACCAGCACGGACACATCCACAGAACCGCAAAAACGGGTTTGTCGTTGAGAACGTAGAGGGCCACAGCCAGCAGCAGCTCGCTAACCACCACAGTTGCACGCTGGAAAACAACCGTAGAGAACCCGTACTGGCCATCGAGTTCTCTGATTGCCAGAATTCCGTCATTTAAAGCTGACTGAGTCACAAATTTGCTCAAAATGTACTCGAAATACGCAAAAAAGGGCGGGTAGTCCAGTGTCCATTGCGACGTGTTCTCGAAGTACCACTGCGACAACGGCAGACTCGATGTAATGGCCAGCCAGTTGCGGTGAACATCGAAATCTGTCGAGAGGTAGGCTGGGAACAACGCGATCTTGGCGAGCGTGCTGCCGATCAGCAGGTCCTTCAACATTTGGGTGTGTCCTTGCCCAGATCAGCCTAGAATGCTTAGAACCAATGGCTTTATATGAAGAGCAGGCTGATTATTTGGTTACTAGCTAGAATGTACGATTTAACTACCCGCCCTACCAATTTCCTAGACTCAATTTCCGGACCTGGACCACACAAACTTTCCCCGCCCCATAACCACGAACCCCACGTAACACCACCTTTTGACCATATGCACATAACCACGACCTCGTACTGTCTGAGCCTTGGCGAGGATCATGTTTACAGCTTAAGGAAGCTTGGGGTGGCCGGAGACGATTCGTGGGTTGAGTCACGCCGAGGCGAAGCGTTTGACCGGCACCTCAAAGTCAAGCTGCACGAAACCTCAATTGAGCTATTTTTCGAGAATAAAAGCATTGGATTCATCCCATTAACACAGAAACAGAGTGTTATGGATGTCGTAAACCTCGTGCATTACTGGAATCACCATATTGGCCCTACTGACCTTCTCACGATCAAGACCACGGAACTGATCAGAGACTGGAACCAATTGATGTGCAAGCAAAAGCTGCGCACCAAGTGTGTCACCTACAACTGTGCTGGGCTTTTAGGAGAAATGGCTCTAAAGCGCGAGACCTGGGTGACGCTGATAGGCAAGGAGGACGAGACAGCGTTGTTGGACGTGATTGTATTGAGCTTCCAGGAGAGCGATAGCCTCAAAAGCGTAAAGAACAACTACGTTACCCTCCAAAGAGTGTGTGATCTGTCTAAGGCGTACTTATTCAAGACGCACAAGCTTATTTCAAGCGTGCAGCTGCTGGGGTTGATGACGGTAGTGTTTGTGAAGCACAGTTTGGTGCCCTACGTTTCCCATGTGTCCACAGACACCAGTTCAACCGGCTTCTTGCGTGTTTGGGGAAACAAAGGTGCTGTAAAGACTAGGTTCTTTTTGTATCGGGACCCCATTCTCGGTAACGGTCTTGAGCTTGTGTTTATTAACTGCCACTTGAGCGCTGGTGAGGGAGTCACTCAGCTAAGTCGACGGAAATGGGAACTTCGTGAAATCGGAAACAAGTTTGGCATCCCGGGACTGGCTCAAAAAGGAGGCGATGAGGAGCAGGACGGTAACGACAGCATAAGCTCGATATCCGACGAGGAGGAGCTAGCCGAGGCGAAACCCCCCGTTCCAGAAAATAGCGAGGAGGCCAATTTAAGCGACACTGAGTCCATTGCCAACCTGGAAGCGGACACGGGCATGCGACACGCCGAAAAGTACATAGTACTTATGGGTGACCTCAACTACCGAATTCTCCTCTCGGAAACCGAGACCAAACGCAAAATCAATTCCAAAGAGTGGGAGGGTTTACTCTCCAATGACAGTCTGTCTTTGGAGCGAAGGCAGGGCCTGGTGTTTAACGAGTTCGAGGAGGCCCAGATCCACTTTGCCCCTACGTACAAGTACGAGATTGGCACTTCAAAGTTTAAAGAGCGAATTCCAAGTTACACCGACCGCATTATGTACCGAACCAAGTGCCCCACAACCGTTGAGCAGTACACAAGTGCCAGCGAGTTTCAGAGCTCCGATCACCGGCCGGTGCTGCTGACCTCAGACGTTGAGTCTTCGTTGTGCGTGGACATTGCCAAACGCGACGAGGTCGTTCAGCGGGCAATGATGATTGCCGACATTGCTGAGAACAATTCACAGCCCAAGATCGATGTCGAAGAACAACAGCTGACTTTGAAAGGCCCTCCGTTAAGCGTTCAATACCAATACATTACAATTAAAAACAAAGGCTCACGTCCGGTCAAGTGGGTCATTGAGAACGCCCACATCGAGGCCGAGCGAGTCAAGCGGGACAGTGTACCCGATATTGAGCCTGAAGGTCCTGAGAGCCGCCGCGGAAGCAGTGTAGGGACACCGAATGCTCAACAGCCTACTCCGACCCACCGTCGTGTTAACAGTCGAGGCGATACTCTCACCAACGGAACTACCAGCCCCCGACCGGATGCGGGAACTAGCGACAAAGCCGATGCCAGTCGGGCCTTTGACAGTATAAACACCAGCATAAACATTGGGTCGGCGGTTAGTCGACTCCCACTTCGACAAAATTCTCTGGCATTGACTCCCATGGGCGATGTTTCTGTCACCCCCGGTGACGGCTCAGTGAGTGCTAGCAAACCATCGGCCGATGCACTGCTCGAGGCCCGGGTTGGAATTCAGGCTCGGGATATAATTCTGCTTGTTAGGCCCCAAATGCACACCGAAGGCATCGATATGGGCGGAGCAGCGGGACAGAAGTACGTGTTCGTGAAAATTGAACCCACCAGGTCGTGTTTAGGACAGCCCCTGCGGAATTTGGAGCTTTCCAACGGCGTTCCCATCGTTTTTAGACGGTGTGTGGAGTACCTCTACACCAAACGCAGTGTACCCAGGCTTTTCCTGGTCCAGGCGGAGCCGCGGATGTTCCAACAGGTCCTTGAGTGGCTGGACACAAACCAGCTACTGGACACTGAGGTGCTGAATGCCGCCGACCAAGCAGTGAGTGGCTCTGGCACGTATGCAGTGGCCCAAGTTCTGCTGGCTATGTTCTTCTACCTTCCCGACCAACTGCTCGGTCCATCTGCCAAGCGAAAAGTCACCGCTCAGAAGTGGAAGGAGGTGATTCAGTACATCTGCACCTTCCTCAATACCGTCATTGACAATACCAACGCTGTAGAGGTCGAGAACCTGGACGTGTGGGCCGAGGCATTGTACGACCGCACCGACAAGAAGGCCGGTGCCAACGAGAAACGAGCGTACCTACGAAGTATGCTGATCATCGCCGAGAAAAATTAGCAATAATTGATGTATTTATTTATTTAAGGGTGCAGTGCCCAAAACATCCGCGAACCGGTTGGCTGCCTCGCTCTGTTTGGCACAGGCCGAAGCATGGACCGCACCCAAGCTACGCAAAAACCGAGACAGCTGGTACTGCATGGTCTGAACCATGCGCAGTTCCTGGGTCATCACCATCTTGATGAGCCAGTCGCGGTTGGTTTGGGCCCGGATGTCTGCCTGCGAGGACTGGATGAGAGTTCGCTGCCGGTGCAATTCGTCTTCCCGAGTGGTATCGGAAGCAGAAAGCGAGGCCAGTTTGCGCTGAGCAGCAGCAATCCTTTTTTCCAGTTCGGGAATCGTGTTTTTGGCCAGCTGCTTGTGCCGCTTGAACAGGTCCAGCACGCCAAACAACATGTCGCGGTACAGTCTGAGGTTCTCAACCGTTTGCTTCTCCATCTCCTGGTTGTTCTCAGAAACGAGTGCAACCTGCTCGTCCATAAACGTGCTCACGGCCTCCAAGCGCTGCTCGATTTCTTTCAGGTCATGCTGCAAAAAGGGGTATACTTTGTCCAGGGACCGGCCCAAAGCCAGCGAGCTGCGGCCAATTGCGGCCAAGTCCGCTTTTTCCTCTTCGTGGCGCTGCAAAGACCGGTTGAACGCACCCAAGAGCTGGATAACTTGGGTGTGAGACTCGGCAATGTCCGATCTGACAATCTGCCACTGGTGAAGCTGGCTGTTGGTCCAGGTGGAGATAAAAAGAGGAGAGGCGTGGCGCGTGCACAGCTCGTCCGAGGAAATATACGGGTCTTCGCCTTCCTGGTCCAGTCTAACCATAAGGAAGGCTGCCAGTGCGTGGTCGGCTGCCAAAACAGGGTGCTGGACCAACAGGTGCAAAAAGCGGGTTAAGCTCTCGGCTCTTCGTTGCAAAAACTCGTCTTGAGTGTTCCCAACCAAGTACATTCCGTTAACGGCCAGCCGTTTCGGTGGAGGGACGGGGATGGCACGGAACGGATACCGGCGCTGCAATTCCGTCAAAAGGTCGCAGAAGTCGCGGAAACGGTGAATGCACTTGACCGGCTTGTTAAAAAACACACCGTCAATCGAGAAAAGTGCATGCTTCATTAAAAAGGAACCGGCGTCTTTACGGAGCACGGAAACCTCCAGGGTATAATCTGTTGCAGGCACATACTCAAGTTTACGCTCAAATGGATGCTCCTCAACACTGTCTACGAGCTCAACCTCGTAGAGGTTGGGTGGAAGTGGAAGCCCATCGGCATCAATGGGTATCTCGGGAATCTGGTAGTTAGGATCGTGGTGAACGGCTGCTGCTTGGGCCAATGCCCAAAAGAAACGATCCTCGGTCACCATAGACGATTCTGGGTCCGCAACGCGTGCGAGAATCTCGGCTGAAACCTCGCTGGAGATCGGTGTACGGGAAATAACCGCTCCGAGGCGGCTGAGAGAAACTTTACCATCACTGGGCTGGCATTGTACGAAAATTGAAGAGTACTGAAGCGGGAAATCGGGCTGAACGTCTTCCCGCGTGGTTGAATTGGCTGTCGATCCCCACGCACTCTCCTCCGTATCACTCATACCCTGCCCAGGTGCGGAAATCTATTGAAATACGCGATTGATGAAATGATGGAATCCATGAGCCAAATGCTGCTTCACTTCAATGCGGTGTCCCAATCGGTGGAGTTTGTCTTTTCCGCCGCACCAGATGGCAGTTCCAAATAGGGAAGTACCAACCGACTATAAATAGACGTGGTGGCGCATAAAATAAATAAATAAAAATAGCAGCGAATTGGTTTAGATAGACGCTAAACGCGTTCTAATCCTGCATCTCATGAGCTTTCCATCAAACTTGGCCTTTGCTGAACCACTCAACCCCAAATACCTCACCTCCATTTCCTGTCTCCACTGCCAAAAAAAAAACCACTGGTGCAGCTCAGTTCATGTTGTGTAGTAAATTTACATAAGTAATGCTTACACACAAATATGGCCCTTAAGAGCAATTTTCAATCACCTGTTTAAACCATTTATTTATTATTTGATTTGTATTCTGATTCGAATATGCTAGACTTTGATGCCTTTAGGTTTCTACTAACTATGATAGTGGCGGATCGTGTGAAAAACTTCCTGCAAAATGTCGGTATGACAGTAGCGTAAGTCACTCAAATCAGCCTGATACCCGCAATATTATGATTACCTCCGATATGCAACCAACCCATTTCAGTCTATTCAATTC
>JAJMCB010000034.1:0-37452 GCA_030584925.1 Starmerella vitae | reverse complement strand
ATGTAGTTGCAGTACTGTAAGATGTAGTTGACCCATTATAACGAACAGTGGTAGTGGTCAAACTCAGGCTAGCAGTGGGACTGAATACAACAATAGTGTCTGCCTCACCAGGGAATCCTTGGCTATTCGTATAAGGGCCTGTCAGAGTAGTAGAGGAAGTGATAGTGCCGTTGTATGGTTTAGTAGTGGTTGTGGCTGACAATGAAGCAGTAGGAATATATTGGTAAATAATATCCTTGACACCACTGAAGCCCTGTGAGTTGGTGTATGATGTAGTTGCAGTACTGTAAGATGTAGTTGACCCATTATAACGAACAGTGGTAGTGGTTAAACTCAAACTAGCAGTTGGACTGTACACGATAACAGTGTCTGCCTCACCTGTGAATCCTAAGGAATTTGTGTAAGTACCGGTAGCCGTAGTTGATGAAGTAACTGAGCCTCCGTAAGGGGTTGTTCTTGTAGTTACAGATAAGACTGCAACAGGTGTCTTAATATCAACAACTGTGTTAGTAACTGTAATAGTACTGTATTTTGATAGTGATGTAAGAGTTTCAGTTGCAGTATACGTGTTAGTCCATGGAAAAGTGGTTGTAGTAGCAGTTGGGCACGCATATTGGAAATTGGTTTCATCAATATGTGCATTCACAAGTGATCCAAAGTCTTTAACAATGGTACCATCTGGAAGTGTAACAGCCACTGTCATTTGATATGAAAGTAAAATTTGAGTCCAAATAATACGAAGTGGATAAAACTTTCCTTTCTCAAAATAAGCAGTTGCTGTCGTCGTTGACCAAGCAAGGCCCAATCCACCACTGAAACTCTGGTTAACTTGGATGAAATCGGTGAAATTGTTGGTACCAACTTGACAACAGCTCGCACCGTCACCAAATTGAACCGCTCCTAGATCATCCATGTAGTAGGTAAAAGTGTATGTACCGGTTTGCGGTGCCTGGAAATAACCTGTGAGTTCAATAGTGAAATTGGATGTGGGAAATTGGATGCCATAGTAATTAAGTGTGTTTAAACTGAGAATGTTGGCTGAAAAAGGTACATTCACCGCATTAACAATTTGAGGTACTTCGGCATAAAATCCACCTAAAGTTTGATAACCTGTAATAAAGAAACTAGATGTGAGCTGAGCTGCTGTATATTGCTTTGGGAAACTGTAAACGTTAGCTATTAAACCTTGGGGCCCAAGACTAGAACGTAAAGGACAATCGTATGGTCCTCCTAGTACTGAGGCCGCCTGAGATATTATAGATAAGCAGCAGCATGTCAGAATAATATCGGACGAGAAATTAAACGCGCTACATATATATATTATTATTCGATCTAGATCATGCACAGATTCGTAGTGCATATGCAAAGGAACACAAATCCCTCTATGCATCATTCTCACATTTTCACATGATAACAGATCTAGACCTATAAAATTTACTTCGTTGAGGTAAATATATGATGCTAATGTGTATTATTTCATTAATATAAACGAATAATTAAGTTAAAAGAGTATTGGTTAGAGCAATTTCACATTCCTGTGAAATATGTGGGCCCCGCAGGAAGTGGGCTGGTGTGTAAATTTTAATGCCTAAAAATACAATATGCAATGTTGCTTAGTAATGTTAAGTTCATATACCTGGGCTTTAGTTCATAAAATTCGTTTTTAATGTCTACAATTTCTAAAATTATTACGTGTTTTCTTTTAAGAAATATTATTTTGTGATATTATTTTGTGTTTCTAGCTTTTCTA
Organism: Starmerella vitae; assembly: GCA_030584925.1. Lineage (NCBI taxonomy): Eukaryota > Fungi > Ascomycota > Dipodascomycetes > Dipodascales > Trichomonascaceae > Starmerella > Starmerella vitae. Next base: position 35,702 of record JAJMCB010000034.1, on the reverse strand, counting down.
GCTTTTACAATGCAGTGTTGCATCTTCACCCTAAAAGTCAATGGGGTTAGGTATTTTTTTAAGCACAGGAAATAATATGTATAAACAGATACGGAAAAATCCTAGTTTAACCTCATACATTCTCTAAAATACATTTATTTTAGATTTCCCAATATATATACATCACGATACTCATCAGATTTAAGGTCATCACAATTTTTAACTTTGCTTTTTCGTACAAAATTCCTGCCAACACATTATAGCCCTAGCCCTTAATGTCGTTGCCTATTAATCGTGATCTCGCCTAAAACCCGCTTATTTCTAAATTAGGGTTACTTAACCACTTTTGTTTGCCGAAATTAGCTGATCTTTGGGTGAAAAAATCGTCTAAAATCCGTAAATATGTTCGTAATATAATAATACACGATTTCGGTTTTAATTATTATGTGATCTAATAGAACCTTGTTTAATTACTCATATTTTACCTTGCTCACGATGAATAATTCTTAAAAATAACCCTAGCACTTTTCGCATACCTATTGCCCTGAAGAGACCATTAAATCATGTGATGCCAAGATTCCTTATTTTTACAACTATTTACCCTGAACATGCCCCCGAAACCTCCCCTTGAACTTAAATAAACAGCATTATTTGCTTATATGACACCATAAATGCATCCTTTCTCAAAGATTAATAAAATATATCTCTTTTTTTCACCATACATAGGCCATTTAGAATCTAGAGTTGGTTTTTTCTGCCGTACCAGTCTACTCATCATGTACAGCCTTAAATCCCAGTTTACTGAAACTAAAGGAAACTAACCTCTAAATAACATTCTATGAAAGCTATTTTTTATTTCATAGCATATAATTATTTGATTGATTTAATTTTTTTTCGCCAATTCTTAATTCATTGATTTGTAACGTAATCGATTGATCGATGGTTGATCTAGTGATCTTGAATGGCTATGCATGATGATGGCACATTACGTTATGAGCGATTTTTAAAGGTTTTTTTAAAATTATGCAGTGCATGTATTTGGAAGATATTTCCTCTCTCGGGCTCGGGCTCTTATATTTAACAAAAGGCTTAAAAAGCTTCTATGGAATTAGTTCTTACCAGTCTTTCAGCGTATTCAGGGCTATCTTAAATAGCGAAAAAGGTTTAAGACAGTATTAGTAATAAATACATGTCTCCATAATCCTCGTGAGTGTTATACATATGGAACAGTCTTTGCATAGAAAGCTTAAATGAACCTAGATTTTATAACTTTCCATAATTTTATGAATAGTTTTATAATATAACTCATTTTAAATGAAAAACAAATAGATACTAATACAATTTTCCATAGATTACGGTAAAAAAAAGCCCCGACTTCCCCTGAAACCCCTCAATCGAAGATTTACTATCCTTGCCCACTACCCAGATTTGGGAGCAACGTTACATTGCTTAATTTAGTTGCATAACTTGTATATGCCTCAAAGAAGAATTTTCTTTGAGACTAGGTTTTTCTATGTTTCGATCTGAAAAAAGTACTAATGCTTTTAATGATTAGATTCTAATTGGTACCTAATTCTATCCAACAATTTAGTATGCTACACATATCATGTAATCCGAAGTTTCATTAGAAATCAGTATTTTTTGTCAAACTATAGGCAGTTCACCATGGATGTAGTTAGTGTGATACAACAGCATGCCAGTTATGAGAGCCTAGACAATGAATACATCAAGAGGCTGTGCAGCATGCCCCAGTCGCTGCTGAAAACCGAGCAGAATACACTTAAAGCGACTCGGGGTTCGATTTTAGAGTCTCAGCAGCATTTAGGCGAATCTCACGTAGCAGACTTTACAGCAACCCAGCAAAATATCGATAGACTCGAAACATTGACGAGGCTACTGGACCAGGCAGCCAAGGAATCTCTGGAAGTTTCCTTAGCTACTCCTCGCATCCCCGAGCGGTCATTTAAAGGTATTAACACATTACTGGAAAACGATTTACAAGTTTACGAAAATATTGACAAAGTTCAGGAGTTTCTTTCACTTCCTGAGCTTGTAAAAGACCGTGTTATGGATGGAGAATATGGGCAGGCCCTTGATCTCGCCAGTTTAACCAAACGGTTGCTTACCAGGTACCCCAAATCGGTCCTTGTGCTTCAATTAGCCCATAATGTACAACAGAGTGTTGACAGCATGCGTGAGATTCTGCTGAGGTCGCTTAAAGAGGCCAGTAAGCTGTCTCAGCTCACCAAATCGGTTACGTACCTCAGGAGAATGGAGCATAAAGACTTGGAAATGGTGTTTATTGATTCAAGAACCATTTTCCTTGAAAAAGAGCAGTGGGGAGCCATCCCAGTACAGCTAAAACAAACCCAACCGTTTGCCTACCTTAAGCGGTTTGTTGATATCTACCGCGAGCACGTATTCGCAACCATCAATGGGTTCAGGGTGATTTTCCAAAAGAAAAACACCGATGATAAAGACGAGGCTCCGTTGGGAATATTTGCCAGAAAGACGTTAACGCGGCTTCTGACCGAACTCAAGGAATATGCTCCTAAAATCACCAGCAAAAGCGACAGAACATCCCTCTGGCTTCAATTGGCCTTTTGTTCACGCTCAATGGGCCGTGTGGGCTCTAATTTCTGGTACTTGCTCGACAGCGATATTTTGAGTAAAGAGGAGTGGGAAGAAGCTGAGCACCACCAGCAGGACATGGCACGCAAGGCAACCAGGTACACTAAGTAGGTTAAATGTATTTATTTTTATGTTATAAATATTAAGTTTTAAGTATTAAACGAGTCTATGATCTGCTTTCCTTGGCCTTTAACCACTCGCGGTAATCTGGAATGTCCTTTGCAATTGCCTTGGCCAACTGCGGTCTTTGGATAAACTGAGGCAACCAACCACCAGCATCACTTGTAGTGGCCAACACCCACTCGATGTGTCCGTCCTCCATTTGGGTGATGATCTCCACCGAGAGGTAAGCACCCTTTATGAAGTGCGACTCGAGTTTACGAGGTATACTTACATTGATGAACTGAGTACCCGGAATTGTCTCCTTTGACGTCAACCAGATGTCCATGTCCCGATTTTCCAGAGGAAACGGGAAATTGTAGTGCACTCTCCGTGAAATGTAGCCCTTGGTGGGTTCGAGCAGTTCGTAATGATCGATCATCGGAATGTATTCAGACTCGTTCTCAGTGTGGTTTTTCATAACTGTTTCCAACAATTGGGAGTATTTAAACTCGGTGTGTCTACTGATTCGGGCGGCCCAGTACTGATTCAAGCTGTCCCAAAACGTGTACGTCTGAACCCCATTAAACCGCCTGCCGAGACTCCACTCAGACTCAATTCTGGATGCAAACTGCAGTCCGGTAGAAATAGCCTCAGACGAGTTGGGCAACTCATCTGCACTGTACTGTTTCAACTCGTACATATTGTTAGGTTGGGTTCCATTAATAGGCAGGTAGGGTTTAAATTTCAACGGACGCGTCATACAAATAATATCAAGTGAAACAGTAAATAAATAATCATGTACGCATAAATGCCTCAAGTTCGCGACTGCGTTCAGGAGGTGGAGGTTGGGATATTCGGCTAATTAGACCTCGGGTAATTAAAAATACCTGCGAATTAAAGGCATCAAAAGCATTAAGCCAGGCATCCTCTTCCTCACACAATTGATCTTCTTCAAGCGAGTCATCAACTATGTGAATCAGATCCTCGTTGTCATCGCTGCTACTGTCTACAGCCAGCAGACTTTGTTCGAGTGTATAGTTGAAATCCAGGGCGAAATCAGGCTGGAAGGTAAAGTCAGTGTTGGTTGAATTTGAATCTGTGAGGGCGATGTGACCTTCATCGGCGTCTTTATTGTCATCTTTATTGTCGTCTTTATTGTCAACTTCATCGGCATCGTCAGCTTCATTGACCTCTTCAACATCGTCAACGTCAGCTTCATCCTCTTCAACATCCTCTTCTTCAGCTTCATCGTCAGCTTCATTGTCCTCGTCCTCGTCTTCATCGTCATCATCACCTTCATTGTCATCATTCTCTTCACCTTCATCGTTCTCTTCACCTTCATTGTCCTCGTCATCTTCATTCTCTTCATCCTCTTCGTCAATACCACCTACATCACCTTCACCCTCTTTTACTTCCCCTTCCTTTTCAGCATCCTCAACAACCTTAAATTCCTCGTCTCCATTTTTAATAGCTTTTCTAATATCCTTGCGAATCGATCGAAACACGCGGCGATCCAGTGTACTCATTTTATCGTACCCCTTGAAGCATGTAGGATTCTCATTCATAATGTAGTTAACACCCGAAGCACCAATGCTAATTGTTCTACCTGGAAGGGTACACCGGAAAATAACAAGCACCCAGGAGCGAACCAGGTCTCTTACTACTTTTTGTAAAATCGGGTACACAGTAGAATCAACCAGAATTGTTGAGAGTTTAGCCAGCCTGCTTACATTGAAAATACAGTCCTTGGGTAAAGGTGGTCTCTTGCGAGCTTTTCTAGCACTGCTTGCCAAGTACCGTCTTAGATCCAATGGCTCGTTAGAGGAGAAAGGCAGGTCGCCTTCCATAAACCAAGTTGGAATCTCCTCAGCAGCAGGAATCTCAAGCCGATCAATTTGAAGCTGTTTTGAGGCCTCTTTTAGAATATCAATGTACCTCTGGCACTCCGTAACGGACTTCCCCACAATTTTAGCGATCTCAGTAAGCCCAGCCACGGATTTGCGACCCAAAAGTTCGAAGAATTGCGCCTTTTGCACACCAGTCCACACAAATTCGGGCACTTCTTCCTCTACTCCATTCCCATAGACATTGCTGGTGGGCAGCATTTGCTCTGGGGAGTACGTTTGACGCCAACAAAGTCCATTATCCACCTCGAACTGGTGCAGTTCTGCCTCCTGGCACTGCAGTGATTGCAATTGCTGGGTGGTAAGGAACACATACTTCTGTGGTTCGGGCGGTGGTACTGTTTCAGGTGTTAAGCGAGGCCTTTTTTCGGGTAATTCTATTGAATCCGGCCGTGCATGTTTCATCAATTGAGGCACCTAAATTTCACTTATTACTAATATAAATTTCACCAGGTCCCAAATGAGTTTGGTGAAATTTAAACCAAACCGGTTTTTCAGAGCTATTAATATCCGAAACCTGTCTTCGGAGTCTGCTACAGACCATGACAATGGCCTGATTATTCTGAATCCACGACAGGCTGGTATTGTCAGGCACAAGCGCCACAAACCCAGGCGAAGTGGTCCCAGTCTCCAGGAATCTGTAACTCTAACTCCACTGAAGCCCTCGCCATTTAACTCCATAAAAACAGAGAATTCCAACGTAATTGAGGCTCTTCAGAGCCAAAAGCCGGAAACCAGGGCCATAACCAAATCTCGTTTTAACCAAATACAGCTCGACTTGGTGCGTGGGTTCAAAAAAATACACCTTGACGACTATTTGCAGCAATACAAAAACATCCAGCAATCCAAATACAAGCATAAGAACAAATCAGAGAAAGCGAAGCTCATCATGACCGATATTTGGGAGTGCTACATTGATGATGTTGCCAACACACTAGACACCCGACTGTTTGTGGAGAACATCATCGAGCTCAGCGAGCAGGATTTCGTGCTGGTTTTAGGAAATAACGGGTTTCTTCTGCGTGAATGGACCAAAAGTGGTGCTAAAATTTCTATCTGGGCTGCCAAGTGCCAGATCATTGTGCATAGCCACCCTCAGACCTTTGGGTGGATTGAGGCCATGTTGGGCCAGTTTTTGGAGTCGGTGAAAGTAAAAGAGGTCGATTTGCTTGGAATCAAGAAGTACATAAACCCAGCTGATTTCCCTGACGAATTGACCGCGATCCAACAGCTCACATCGACCTATTTCAGTGGGTTGACTTACGACTCCGACAGCTTTTTGATATATGCGGGCCAGTCGCCTAATGCGAACATCAAAACCGCAATTCGTTTGTTGATCATGATGTCTAGCCTGGAATACGCCAAGAAATGGAGACCTGTGGAGTACTTCTACGACGTGGGCTCGGCAAACTCTCCCTGCCAATTCAAGCCCTTCGATGAGAATGATGGAATGGTGTGGATGGACCGCCTTCATAGCTGGAGCCGGTTTGAGCTGCTGAAAACCAGAAATTCTGGTTCCCAAGACCACAAGTACGACCTCCAACGGCTTTCTCCTCCAGAGTTTGAACCGCCCCAAAAGACTGATAGCCAGAGCTTGCAGGAGCAGTTGGAAGGAATTGCTAAATCGTTGTTGGAGCAGAACCCGTGTCCTCTTGGCACTGACAGTATGAGCACCCTCACCATCACTCCGGGGTACCTTATCCACGAGGCGAAGTCCGGCCTCCCCAATGCTGGAATGCTAAAATCCTTCAGCACCAACATCCCTAAAGTCTCTCTTGTGGCCGGAACTCTGCCTCTTTTGCATGACGACATCGCTCATGAGGATCCGTTAACCCCACCAGTAAACACGAACGAACAGGACTTTTGGAAACTCATTTTGGAAATCGATGAAAAGCGTGAAGAGCCCCAGGATGGCGTGTTTGCGAACCGGTACAAAGACATGGACATGAAAACTAACCAAAAACTAATCCAAATGAAATTCGTGCCCGACCCAGCTCAGGATAATGCCAGCGATTTCCCTCCCGTTGAGGCCTATGCAGACCTCCCTGCACCCCCACTAATGCCTTCTAATGCCAGCAAACTGCTTCAAACTCCACCGCGAGTTTTTGTAGTCCCCAGCGAGGCCTCAGCCATCGTTTCACTGCCCTCTAAACCGGCCGATGTGAAACTCACGGTTGCCCATTCGTACCCGCTGCCTTTGACACCCACCATGGAAACTTATTTCATGCAGAAGTGTCGTTTTGACCGACTACGACCCCTTTATATCCCTGCTGAGGTCGAGTTTGAAATTAACGGCCAAGAAGTGAGGTACCTCTACCACAGCACCTCCTACATGACCCAAGCCGATTTGAAAATGGGCACTACCCCCGTCCAACTCTCGCAGTCTGAAGGCGGTAAACTAATTGGCCGCTCTTTAGAGGCCTGTGTGGTCCAGCACGCGAGCTCGAGCGAATTCTCCACCAACTTCACTCAAGAAGTCGGGAAAACCGTGAAAAGTGCGCTTGAATTTGTCGATAAACTGGAGTAGCACCCAAATAGAATGTACATATAAGCGTTTTTGAGCATAAATAAATCATTACATACATAATAAGATAAGTAATAGTACAAAGTGACACCAGCAAATGGCTTTAAGACTGCAGTCGAACCATTCGCCGAGCACCAATTGAGATACTTCCGTCCTGCTGCAGCTCGCGAACTGCAGATCCAACGTCTCCACTGTCTACCCGGTCCACTGCCAGGTCGCCCACCCGTTTAACCAGCTCGTCGTAATGCAGTCCAGTTGGGTGTTCAGCGAGCAGTGTCAGCGCCAGCGCCTTGAACTGGTCGAGAAGTTCTCTATGCATGCGTGAGTGTCCCGTTTGCACGAGGTCCATATCGATGGTACCCGTTAACGGGTCGGTGGCATACTCCTTGATGGCCGACCGGATAAGTCTAGCAGCCTCCACAACATCGTCAACCTCAACAAACCCACTCAACCGCATGCGTGCATGGGCCTCACTGAGCCGAATCATAGACTCGAGCTGTCGAGTTGTGGCCGTAATACGTCGCTCGGAGGACCGTGGGTCCATCCCCAGTGACCGCATCTGCACATAAGTCCTCACCAATTCCTGTTTTGCACCCTCGGTAATCTGTGGATGCACATACTGCTTGGCATAGGCCACGTACCTGGCTAAAAACTCGACACTCACCACCTCCTCCTGGTGGGTTTCTGGTCGGTCGTCGAGGTACATTTGGGTGAGGTGCTGGGCCAGTCTCCGGTCCGAGCCCGCATCGACCTTGTCAATCAGCAAGTAAACGAGATCGAACCGGGAAAGCAGTGTGGGCGGAAGATCGATGTTTTGGACCACCGGCAGCTTGGTGTCGTACCTTGACCCAATCGGGTTTGCACTGGCCAAAATCGACGTGCGGGCATTCAATGTGGTGATAATACCCGCCTTGGCAATACTCACCGTCTGCTGCTCCATCACCTCATGCAGCACCGACCGGGTGGCATCGCTCATTTTGTCGAACTCATCAATGCAGCACACACCACCATCACTCAGCACCAACGCTCCACTCTCGAGCACCAATTGCTTCGTTTCCACGTCCTTCGTCACGTAGGCGGTCAAACCCACCGCGGAGGAGCCTTTACCGCTGGTGTACATTCCTCTCGGGGCGATGCGGTGGACATACGACAGCATTTGGGACTTCGAGGTCGATGGGTCGCCACACAGCAGAATGTTAATGTCGCCTCGGTACCTCGGAGAGCCCCCCTTTTCAAAGGTTTTGTTGGTTCCACCAAACAGCTGCAGCAGAATTCCCTTTTTCACATCCGCATTCTCGTAGATAGATGGTGCCACCGACCGCGACAGCAAATTAAACACATCCGGTCGCTGCGAGCACTGCTCGATCTCGTCGATCTCGGACTGGGTGAAGACCCGAACTCCCCCAAGGTCGTCTCGAGTGGTCGGGTCAAGAGCCAGTCGCTTGGAGTCCTCGCGTTTGATGTGCACAACGTCAAGGTACGTCTTGTACAGCTGTTTGAGCGTTCGCTGGAGTGGATTCGCCCGAACTGGAGCCCCTCGGAAAACACCGGTGACTTCTATGCGGTCACCGGCTTTGCAGAAGTCCACGAGCTCGTCGTAGACACAGAGTGACACGGTGTGGGGGGTCTGGCCAGCAGGAACGGTGTCGGGGGTCTCCTGCAGTTTAACCACCTGCTTGTCGTTGAACCGGCACCGGTTATGCACAAGCTGCATTGAGCCCACCTGGGCACACTGCTCGTTCGAGCACCGACTGGGCTCGGCAATTGTGCCTCGGTCGATCTCCACCACCACCGTGTGCTTGCATACTGCACACTTGAAGAAGGCATCGCCCATATCGGGCAGCACCGGAGTGGCCCGAAGTACCAAACCTTTGATGGTGACGAGCTTGTCGATGTCCTTAGGATTCAAATCGCGGAGGTTTCTCGTCCTCATAAGATTGTAGGGGCGTACGCGGTACTGTTTCCCTTCGATTTCAGTGAGTTCAGCGGCTGGGTTCTGGGCAGTCGACTCGACCACCGCAGCCAAGTGCTCTTTCAAGGCGTTGTCCATGATAGGAACGATTTCCTGGGGGTAGTTCACGAGCTGGTGGTACAGTTTAGTGGTTTGGGGGTACGCCAGCAGGTTTCGGGCGTCCAAATTCAGGTTGGTTTGGCCCAACCGCCGCATCTCGTCGAGTGTGTCCATGTAAATGGGGGTGTCACCGTCGTCTACGTCACTGTTTCCGTCAAAAACACTACGGTAACGCTGCTTAAAACCACTTAGAAACCGTTTGAAGGCGGTGGTGGTCTCGGAAATCGAGACGTTGGTGCCCCAAATCACTCGAATGGGCTCGTTGTCGGCCTGACTGCTCAGCAAACCGCTATCACCGGAGTTAAGGGCCGATCCAAGGCCGAACTCGCCTCGCCTGGTGAATTGGCGATCGCTAGCCCGCGAGGTGTCTCGGTCGCTTTGCATGCTGCTACTGAGACTCACAGCGGGGGAGGAACTGAACGAAAGAGGAGAGGAGTCCATTGCACTCAAATTCGTGGGGAGCGAAGAGGCACCGGGTGGCGGACTCGAACCGGGCTGGTTGGGACTCGATCCCGGACTCGAGTTTATAGGACTCGACACGAAAAGAGACATGCTGAGTAATCGACATGCAGCTAATTTAAATATTTCAGAGCGCAGTCGCTTGTAAAGTGTTTGCAATGGGATCGCAAGTACTGCAGTTAAATTAAATATAGATCGCAAAATCTTACATTATATACAGTATAGTATACGGTTCAGCACATAGTTAAGTACACAGTGTATACAGTTAAGTACACAGTATACAGTTAAGTACATAGATCAGTACATAGATCAGTACATAGATCAGTACACAGTATAGTATACAGCTCAGTACACAGTATACAGTATACAATATATAGTATACAGTTAAGTACACAGTACCTAGATCAGTGCACAGTGTACACAGTTAAGTACACAGTCAGTACACAGTCAGTATAAAGTACATACAGTACAGAGTATATACTGCCCTACACTAGTACAGAACTACACCAACTACACCAGCTACACCAGCTACACTACCCAATAAAACTGTATCCATGTTGTTTCACATTTTGACAATCGCATTCTAAGGGCAAGGTCATCAATGCAACAAGAATGCAGTAGCAGCTTTCCTTATCATGCTTCGCTGCCGTACCCCACGGAATCGGCTTCAGAAGCACTGAATGAACTCAACGAAATAGTTAAAAGGATCAGTGCTTTTGCAGAATCAGGCGAGTTCCAGAAGTACGAGTTTGGCACCGATTATGCCCACGATGCTGCCCAGGCCACTCGAGATTTGCTTAACTGGACAAAAAGAAAGTTTTGCATTCCGCTAGAGACTCGTATCACGCTTACTCGCATTTATCTCGAGCAGTGCTTTGCTTGTGTAGAGCCTGCACTGTTTATACGCTATGGAACGTTGCTGCTGTTGATGTGGCGCAGCAGCCAAGCAATGCAGGAACTCCACAGTTTACAGGAGGCGAATGGAAGCTCAAAATCGCCTATGGGTTTTGTTGATTACTTTAAACTCGTGCGTATGGTTCGTAATACTATGATTGCGGGTGATTCGTCCTCTTCAGAGTCGAGTTTCTACCCACCAGATCGTTTAACCGGACTTGGGGGGAGTTTAGGCACCCCACAAGAGTCTCGAAAGTCGCCAACTCCGGTGAGAATCGCTGTGAGGCTTGCTCGGCTGTTTGCACCGGGTATTGCGTTCACCTCAAGCACACAGAATGCCATTCACGATGAAATTCTATGCTTGCTGGGGCCTCCGGGACATGCACCACCCCAAAAAATGGTTTTGGGGGCGTTGAGTGCCTTGATTCCGTACAGCAGCACCGAGGCCAGGTCGGTTTACATACCACAGCTACTTGATTTGTGGCATCGGGTGCCAATTGAGGTTGCAAACACGTATATTATGCCTTCTTTTGCGGAGTTTGCCGTCTATTCAATGATTTCCACGTCGAAATTTGACTTTACAGAAATTTTGGACCTCTCGTTTCAGAGCATTTTGCATTCAATGCAGATTCCTCTAACCGCACAGAAACGGAAAATACGGGGGGACGCTCCGGGGAAGAGCAGGGCCAGTATGCTGGGCTACGATGGCTACTCGTTTGCGAAATTGGTGGTTTGGACTCTGTCGCCTACTAATCAGCACCCGTTGGACATGCTAGCTTCGTTCACCAACGCCGTACTTTCTTTCTGTCACCCATCAAACAGCGGTATTTGGACCTCGCTGGTGGTTGCAGTACTCAATGACATTGTGACTGCTTTTATTCGGCGAATGGAGCTTGAATCAAGCGGTGAGATTCAAGTATCGGCTGAAAACAAACTCACCGACAAGGAAGCTGGGCGACTGGTTGAGTTGGTGAAGCCAATTGTGCTAATGAGTGTTTATTCGACTTCTACTTTGCTTTTCACCCAGTCAGTGACTTTGGTGGGGCTGCTGGCAGTTATCCGGCCTAAGGAAATCGCGGAGGATGTGCTGAGAGAGGCATACCCAACTCTGCAACACGGGTTACACCAGCCTCACCGGATGCTGACCAGTGTCGCTTTGCTTGAACAGGTGGCTAAGTCTCTGGCTACAGACCCGAAGCTCAGGGTTCACTTGACCACCATTTTGGAGCTCACAGTACCGAATTTGGATACCAACGACGCAAAAAGGTGTTTTTTTACCATGTCACTGTTTCAAACGGTGGCCAGTTTGGTAGAGTTCAAGGACTTAAGTGATGGGAAGTCACAGTCATTGGCGTTGGGGCTGATGCCCCAACTCGTGGGTGCGGTTGTAAGGGAGCCAGGGACCGAGATTTCTCAGTTGAGTTACGACGAGGCTTTAGAAAGTATTGCTTCCAGTGTGGATACATTGAATGAGGTGCATCGAGGAACCACAATGGCTTTTCCGGACCTGCTCACCACTTATATGCGGCGAATTTTTGAATTACTGGAGACTTCCGCCGAGCAGAAACTCAATACAGCCACCCCAGCCAGTGTTTTAAAGGTATTACTGGCCTGCTCGCCAGAAATTTTCAACCGTTTGTTGAAGTTGGCAATTGAGGAGATCTCCAATCCCCAGCAACAAAGCAACGACGCATTTTCACAGGTTTGCGGGGCATTTGTACGGGCCAGACCCGAGGAGTCTTTTTCAAAATTCTGGCTTTTGCTGGTTCAAAGTATTTATGATGAGGTAAACGAGAACCAAGCGGGTAAGCGGCGTGTTTCCACAGCCAAGGATTCGAATTTGCTGCGGTACCTTAGTGTTTTGAACATGTGCTTGCTTGCAGCTCCGGCTCCTTTGTTACTGAGCGTTTCTGATGAACTGGTTAAACTGCTACGGGTGCTCCGCGAACACACCGGACTGGGTGTAGTATACACTGTGGCAAATACGCTTCACCATGCACTCACTAGCCTTCTTTCGATCTCAATTCAACTTCCAGGGCCTCAGGGACAATTCTACTGCTCAACTAATACACCGGGAATTGGTGATCCCAGCTTTAGGTGGAATACGCCTTCTGAACAAAGTACTAAACTGGCAGAACAGATATTTCTCGAACACATTGAACTATCCTCTATAAAGATCTCAGAGGCGTTGAAAACCAGCAATTCCTCATCAGCAGTCTCGATATCGGACGATATCAGTACTGCTCTGATTTTTATTCGCACAGCCACTGGTGCAGTTGCATCAATTGCAAAAAGTCCTTCAATCTATGAGGGAAGAGCGAAAATTGTGGCTATTTTATTTAATTTGGCCCCGAAACTGAGCCGTGACGATATATCCAGCTGGAAGGAGGTGCTTTTTGTGGCTAAAGTTTGGCTCTGCGATGTGGGATACGAGCGTACGGCGAGACTTGACTTGCACCAGTGCAACCTGTACATGTACGAAAAACGACAATTTAACGTTCCGGGTTCACGAAAACGGAATATTCCTCTGTCGGTCCGTGCTCGGCGAGCACAGGTCTTCCACCACCAGTTGTGCTCGTTGAACACCCAAAGACAGGAGGCAACTCCTATTGCAGAAGATATGCTTAAGAAGGTTGTGCTTACCGCTTGTTTCTCCGCCTACCCGGAGGTTCGACGTAATGCTTTTACTGCCGCTTATGGCCCACTAAAGATATTCTCGAACCAGCAGTTGTACAAAGAGGTTTACGAACATATTTTGGCCAAGACAGAAAAACTGCTGGAGAACGAGGAGTTCGAGCGTGCTGAGGGAGCTTTCGTACTTCTGAAATACCGTTCATTTGGGATGTACACGGTAGGCTACTTCCCACAACTTATCAACCGGTTCTTTTCGTTGTGCTTAAAGGGTGCTGCAGTTGACCACCAAAAGACAAGCTGTGGGGCTTTGCATGCTTTTTTTGCACTTTTACCTGATGTCTTTCGCCTGGGTATAGTTTCTGAGGGTGAGACAGCGAGTGAGACAGCGAAGGAGGCTGCTGAAGCCGTCTCTGAATTGCTAAACAGCATTGCTTCTCAGCCTCTTACTGATGTTCATTGGCGTCAGGCACTTCTTCGAGCATCTACGCTTTTGGCAGCGTCGTTGTTACCTCAACTGCCATTGCGAGCCGAGTACATTTCTGCAGCATTGCAGGGATCAGTCGCTCATCACCCGGATGTTCGACTCACAGCCGGTTTAGCGGCTCTTAATATGCTTCAAGGCGTACTACGCTGTGGCATGGTAGGCTACCGAACTGATACCTACCGTGTTGATGGCGACATTGAGGTGCCTTCAATGGTTGGTTTAAGTAGGGACAAATCTCTGCCTGAAAACGATCTATCATCGTTTATAAAAAGGTCACCATTACCTACATTGAAGGCTGCTCGTGCACAGCCTCGACCAAATACCAACCTGATGAAGTTTGGTGCCCAAGCTCACGATACTCAATCTGGAGTCTGGCGAGTTTTGAGTTCATTTGAGGGTGGCTTTCTTACCAAACTGAACGCTGAAGACCGTAAGGAGCTTCAAAAAGTTAATATACCCACGTTTTGGCAAGATCATCTAGGGGTGAGACAACTTGAACCTCGTTCCGAAGACGATAGACTTAACCGGGTTAGCACACTTCTACTCCGCGATGCAATTGTGTTGGCTCAACACGGGTTCGGTAATGCTGCTCATGAAATGATCGATGGCATGATAAAGGTCATGGACATCACTGACAAAAATTGGCACCGAGTGGCTGCTGAGATATTTTGCGCTTTAATTATGGCTTTACCGGCGGCTGACGGTGAAGGGGCGGAAAAACTCGAACAAATGGCCAAGATGGTATTTTGTCCATTGGTGATTCAGAATCTCTCGTCTGAAACGGTGGGGTATTGGGCTTCAGCATTGGCTTTTGCAGTTCCTAACGTCGATCACCAGCGTATTGAGTGGTTATTAAAGGTGGTGGAAGACTTTTCGAATCCACATACAAGTTCAGACGGGGGTGGAATTAAGCTTTCGCTTCGAACAGCTTTACACACTGAGATTGTGAATGCCATCGGTCCAAACAGGAATAGTTTGACATCGGTGGTCGGCCACTGGAAGCATTGGAATCACAGTTTGCAAACAACCAGAGAGACTGCTACCGAGGAAGTTTGTGCGGCAGTAGCCTCCACAATGGATTGGAAGCTCCCAAAGTCTCAATCAGCTAACGAAACCACTGCAGATAAGGTTCATTTCACGCTTTCATCAACCACAACTGAGTATCTGGCTTCTTTGTTTGATATTCAGACCCCAAAGAGTGAGATTAGCTTACTATCGCTTTTGCTTAGTTTGCTTCACTCGTTAGGTGGAGACGCTGTGATAGATATTCTTATATCTCAAGGATTTCCGCTGCTGCTGAAACTTTCTTCAGTACGGGATGATCCTGAAGTTACGGTTTTGGTTACAAAAGTCTTTGCAGAACTGGGAGCCATCGAATTTACAGGTGAAAATATGTCCCGGATAGCGGATCTTGTTGTACAGTCGATGGACTCCGCTGAACAATGGCACCAGCGGGTAAGACTTTTACTATTCACGCAGTCATTCTACTTCAATCACTTGCTGGTTCTCGGAAATGAACGTAGAATGACTCTTGCCAATGTTGCTGTGGAAGCACTTGCAGATCAGCAAGCCGAAGTGCGTGAATTGGCTGCTGACACCCTGGCAGGTATTGTTCGTTGTTCTCCACATGACGAACAAAATGATTTAGTGACTTCGCTTCAGTCCCGTTTTATGCAGAAGATTGGTCGGACTGTTCCTTTGGTTGAGCGGCATGCTGCTGTCCTTGGGTTGGGTGCACTAATCACCGCCTTTCCCTACACAAGTCCTCCTCCTTCATGGATTCCGACCGTTTTGGCGTGTATTGCTTCTAGAGCAGCCGGTGATAGTGGCATTGTTGGTAAATCTGCCAAACAGGTCCTAAGCGATTTCAAAAAGACGCGGCAGGATACCTGGCACATAGACCAACTTGTGTTCTCACAGGATCAATTAGATGATTTAGACGGGGTTTTGTGGCGGAACTACTTTGCATAGAGTAAATTTAATAGATATTATATTTTTTTCCTTCAATGTCAGTGATATATGATTTTCTACCCCCACCAAGCCATGATACGGAAGCCAATACAACAACAATACCGATAGCAACACAGTTGTAGTTCATGTTAGTTGAAGTGACCGGAACTGTGGTGGGAAAAAACATTAAAATTATGCAAAAAATGAGGTAAAGACAGGCAGGGACCTGTAGGTAAATGGCATATTTCCCCAAATTATAGTACCCACGGCTCTTGTTCTTGGTGCGAATCATATAAACAAACACACAGAGGAAGTATGAGATGTATAGCCCCGTGGTTGCAATCGAAAGAACAGTAAAGAATGCCGTTGAGGAGCCAAATAGAATGGCCACTAACCCCGAGGCCAACGCAGCAACTGCTAGTATGGCTACTGGGGGTACATCCAAAGTTGGAGAAACGTGCATGAGGTATTCATTTATTTTAGCTGGGAACGCACCATCCCTAGCAAATGCATATAGTGAACGTGATGTTTCAGTCAGGAGTGAAACGTTGGTAAAAAGTTGACCAACCAGAATAATCACACCCAAGCAGGCCGAGGCTGCTTGGCTATTTGTGGCCTGCTTAAAGATTTCAAAAAATGGGAATCCAGTTGGGGTATTTATCACTGCATTAAGATCTTGAACGCAAAATAATAAAGTGATCGCAAAAGCTAACCCCGTTACCAGGCCAATAAAAACCGCCAATACCATCGCTCTAGGGCATTGTTTTGATGCATCTTCCGTCTCCTCAGCTACATGGGCAACGCTATCATATGTGGAGATCGCAAATGCGGGCTGCATCAAACCGAGAATGACTGACATTCCTTGGTTTTGCCAACCTCCTTCAAGTATAGATGTGAACACAAAGGAAGGCGATTGGAAACGAGGAGCACAGACTAAAATAACCACTGTACAAATGATAAAACCGCCAATTGACCAGAATAGAGACGCTGATGAAATGAAGTACAGGATCTTTGATCCATACATGCAGGTTATCAATGCCAAAATTCCTGCAGCGTATCCAATAAGTGCGACGATCCAATTCTGTACTTGGAAGTTTGGGTGGGTAATATTAGCCAGTCCAGCCACAATTGAGCCACTAAGGTACCACCCAACTGAGGTCATTCCAACCAACCCAGTCAATTGAATCCACCCACAGACATAGGACACCAACCGTCCCCATTTTGTCTTTTTGGTGAGTAACAAACACCATGAGTATTGTCCACCTGCAACTGGGTACGCTGAACAAAGGTCTGCCATGCATAAAACAACAAAAAGGGAGAAGAAGCAGCATCCCACCCAACCCCATATTAGCACTGCTGGGCCGCCATTGAGGAAAACCTGGGCAAGCGAGCCACCTAATGAGCTCCAGCAGGCCAATAATGAAAAACAAAACCCAATCATGGACACCAAATTGAACTTTCGTTTCAATTCTTGCTTGTAGCCTATATTTTCCAAGACCTCAGAATCTGACACTGCTATTACTTTACTTTCAAAATCATTCTTTATAGGCATTTTCGATCATGGTTTTCGATTCTTTAATTCTATAGATCGTCCAAAATTAGGCACAAGGAGGCGCAGAGAGCCACACAGGCTCTTGACTACTATAAATTGACGTGATTACATAATTAATTATATTGACGAAGTCAGGGTCGCGGAGAAAATGCGCTTGAAAAAAATTTCAAAATGGGTTTAAATGACTCAAAGACACTATCAAAGGTGTATGTTATGTTAATCGCATAGAGCCTCATACACAGGCTACAAATAAAAAGTTATTAACACCTGTTAATAATATTATTATACCGAACTAAGTAAAATGAACTTTACTAAAAAGTATTAACTTATAAATATCAGCGATAAAAAACTATCATCCCTCATTCCGTAAACGGTAGCCGCCGGCCTTTAGATAAGTGAAATTTCATACATTACCCTACTGCCATTGGTTCGTGATAAAGTTATGCGATCACGCAATTCGACACCGTCCCAATAAAAGTGTACATATATAGATCATATACTCTTCTACTCCAAATAGACAAGCAGGAGTTAAATGACATTTGAGTGTATTTCAGCCCCTTTTAAACGTCTAAAATGGGGATTTATCCCAGTACGACGTGAGGTAGACGACAATGAGGAAAGTTTACAAGAATCGAACTTTGAAAAGGAAGACAGTAAATTAATTGAATATGATGGACCCATAGAGTATCGTGATGAAGCAAATAGACCTTGGTGGAGGTTTTTTGATGAATATGAATACAGGTTTAATAAGTACGCCAGAAAGGCTCATAAAGCTTGGAAGTGGTTTGACGAAAATGACACACCCGCAGAGCGGAAATTAATGTGGAAAATAGATATTCTGCTCACATTCTACTCATTTATGGCTTACTGGGTAAAGTATTTGGACCAGGTTAATTTGAACAATGCGTACATTAACGACGAGTTCAAGAACGGCTTAAATATGAAGGGCGATGATTTGGTGAACACACAAGTAATCTTCAACATTGGTAATATTGTTTTCTGCATCCCTTTCATTTATATTTTATACGCGGTTCCACTCAATTATGTTCTTCCTCTTTTAGACCTGGCATGGTCGTTGTGTACAATTGGCATCTCGCAGGTTAACCATGTTTGGCAACTCAAAGTGTTGCGTTTCTTTGTTGGAAGCTTTGAGGCACCTTCTTACCTCGCTTATCAGTATCTATTTGGAACTTGGATTTACAACCCAGCAATGATTTCCCGACGATCAATGGTGTACTATTTTGGCCAGTACTTGGGAATCATGACTAGTGGCCTTCTCAGTGGTGCAATTATAAAAAATCTAGACGGAGCATTGGGATACCCTGCATGGAGGTGGATTTTTATCATCGATGGGTGCATCTCTTTAGGGGTAGGTATCATTGGCTTCTACATGATTCCAGGCACCCCAACTGATTGCTACTCGATTTTCCTTAGTGATGACGAAATTAGACTCGTTCGTAAAAAGCTGAAGGAGAACCATGTTGCTGGTAGGCCGGACCCCAAGAAAGCAATCACTAACTTGGTGAGCTTTAGTATGTGGAAGGATATATTGAGCTCATGGGAGATCTATGTACTCTCTTTCTACAATTTCTTGTTGTGGAACAGTACAAACACAACATCTGGCTCATACAACCTCTGGCTTAAGTCGTTGAAACGATACAGTGGTTCGCTATTGCAGTACAAAACCTCTTTGACCCCCGGACTCGGATTTGTGTGGCTTTTCGTGACTTCAATGTTTGCTGACCAGCTACACTGTCGCTATGGAGCAGTGATCTGGTCCCAATTGATTAATATGAGCGGAAACATTATTTTAGCGGTTTGGTCAGTGAGTGAGACAGGCAAATGGTATGCATACTGTGTGAGTTACTTTGCTTGGGCCTCGGCACCTACAGTATATTCGTGGCAAAATGATATCTGCCGAAGAGATGCCCAAAAGCGGGCGGTAATTTTGGTGTGGATGAATATGTTTGCCCAAGCCAGCACAGCTTGGATGGCCGTAATTGTATGGAAAACTGTTGAAGCACCAAGATATTTGAAGGGGTATAGCTGGGCGGCTGCTAATGCTGGAACGATAGCTTTGACATCAATTCTTGTTCTGGTGCTCTATAAGTACAACGAAAAGAAATACGCCCGCCAGAATGGAATCGTACTCTACAATTCCAGTACTGGACCTGTTCCCGACGAAGCAAAGGAAAGCGATCTGAGCTCGGTTGATTCAGAGCTTTCTTTACAGAAGACCCCAATAGTAAAGACGGAGTGAAAAAGTAATTTTTAACTTAATTTAATTTATATAAAAATTCATCTAACTATCTATATCTAATTAGTAGACATGTCAAAATTGAAAAAGTAAAAGAATGATTAGGCGTTCAGAGTAACATGAAGGCTATTATCGGATTTAGTCTCAGACTCCGCTTGCTTCTCTGTACGAACACGGTCAGAAGACGCAGAGTTCCACTCAGAGGCCTCAATGACCTCAGCCAAATTGGCATCGTCGGTCTCCAGTGTCATCTTTGGACCGTTGAACCACTTACGGGCAGACACAAGCCAGTAAACAATAGAAGCGATCCAAACAAATCCGCAGACCACGCAACTATAGTTCATACCAGAAGCGTCGGTGACAGGAATGTTTGCGGGCAGCATACTGATACCGAAAATCACAAAGATACCGAATGCTGACGAAATGAGAGCCACGGTCTTCGACCAGAAGTGACCCAAGTAGAAAGGTCCTGGGTTCTGGATTCGTTGATTTGAGAATGCGTAGCAGAAAATAGGCATGCACCAGGCCAAGTACAAAGCAGACATTCCCAAACTGAAGATAGCGCTAGCAGCCGTGGTACCAGCCAAAATAAGCAGGCCAATAAGCATGGCAACAACAGCGGAGAAGATAAGGGCTGGAACTGGAAGCTGTCCCTTGGTAGTGCGCTTAACCCATCTACTGAAAGGCAAAGCATCATCACGGGCAAATGCATAAACCTGACGAGAAGTACTCATAAGTGCACTTAATCCCATGAGAGTCTGGATAACTGAGAAGAAGGACATGATTCCAATGGACCAGTTCTCATTCAGAGCTCGAGTAATGATATCAGACATTGGCAGACTGGAGTTCATGAGGTTGTTCATACCAGTAGCCGATGGATCAATGCATGCAGCCAGTACACACAAAATGACCCATCCTAAAAACCAACACAGAGCTACCGAAAGCAGAATTCCGAAAGGGACAGCAGTGGCAGCGTTGCTGGCCTCTTCAGCCATGTGAATACAAGAGTCCTGACTACTAATAGTCCAGATAGGAGACATCCAAGCCAGGATAAAAGACATTCCGTACGGGTAACTGGTGTAGTTTGAGGTGTCACCAAAGACGAAGCTGCCAGAGTTCAACGGAATCTTGTGGTGTTTCATACCCACAGGAAGAGCCACACACACTAGAACCAATGCAGTCATGTTCATCACAATCGTAAAAGTTTGAATTCGAGCCATCAACTTGTTTGGCAAAAATCCGACACAGCACTGGAACAAACAAATACCAACAAACACTGCGTAGGTGACACCATTACTGGGATTGTACCCAGTCCCAAGGGTCACACTGGACAAAATCTGATTTGCTGCACCGTAGTTGATACTTCCAACACCACCAATCAAACCTAAAGTGTCTGAATAACCGCAAACGAAACTCAACAGACTCTTCCAGCGCTTGGGTGCGTATAAATAAGTCCAGAAGTACAAGCCACCAGCTGTGGGCATAGCCGAGGCCATCTCGGACATTGTGACTCCAATTGAAAAGATGAAAATACAGGGAATGAACCAACCCCAGGTAAGTCCAACACCACCTGCAGGCAATTGATCAACAAGAATAGAAGCAATACTGGGAGCAAGACCCATAATGGAGAAACTAACACCGAACAACTCCAAAGGACTGAAGTCACGCTTGAGCTCTGCTTTATAACCCAAGCGCTCCAACAAGGCGTCGTCTTTGTTAAGGTTGTGTCCAAGAGTGTTCACCGGTCCAAGTGAAAGTGTACTAGGGACAGGTGCCATCCTTCTCTCATTGTTGCTAGAGAATGCCGAAAGGTTATTACCCTCGGACTTACCGCCGCCTTTAGCCTCCTTTTTGGATTTCCAGAGCATTTGTGCAAGCTGCGTTAAGTGTCAAATTTTCGGTTCGTGTGGGTGTATTAAGTAACCGAGAGTATTAACTGCGATGTATTATGCAGTTAATTCAAATAATTTCCTTGAATAAAATTTGATATTAGACTTCCCGATAACTGCGTTGTATATAAGTTATTTAGGTGCAGGTGTGTCCTTATCATTAGTGTAAGGGTTTTGTACTTTTTTGACGCAATGACTCAGCAGTTTAATCATTAATTTATTATCTCATGGGTGAAACTACAGTGGATATCAAACGGTTTTGCTAAAAAAGACCCAATAAGCGATAATTGCCGTGTTTGATGGTTGAAACCATCGATTGGGTCTCTTCTGATATATTATTTAGATAAATATCCAAAAAATATCCGTATAACCCAATATTTACAGAGATTAATAGATATATTAGATCGAGATAAAGCGACACCGGTGATCTAAAAATCCGGGTTGGGGAATTATAAGCGAAATACCTCGCTTAAAAAAACCCCAAACGAAACTCCCAGCCACTCAGAATGGATATGCGCGGTTAACATGCAAAATGTCTCTACTCATTAAAGTAGTAAGACAGCCCAAGAAATAAGACATGCATAGTACACATAACACATGAAGTATATACTTATTCTACGGTCCTTGCTATCTTCAGCAAGCATTTTTTTCTTTTGAAAAGACCCACAAAAAAATCCGCTAATTACCCCTCAATGAGCAAACCTAAAATTAGTGATCATATTCTACTTTAATCAATAACGGAGTTTTTTAGCGATCTAACCCCACAGCCATTCGGTAATTAATTTTCATCATGGCTAAGCCGTTAAGCAAAAATAATGGAATAATTGGAACCCAAAAAAAAAGACAAAAAAAAAACCATAATAAATAATTAATGCTACATAGTAATGGCACGATACCGCTTAATTGAGTCTGAATTCAACGAGTTCGTTCAGACAACAGTTTTTTTGCCAGTGGTGATGAAATTGGTTGACGCTCCTGGATTCTACGCTCAACCTCTTGCTCAATGACGTCCCTCAAATCAGTTTGAAGTCTAGAAAATACCTGGTCCAACTCCTCTTCACGTTCTTGGATCTGCAGCTCTCGTTGCTTAAGTTCTATTTCCTTGCGGCAAATCTTAATTATGTCCAAATTCAACAGAGTAGCCGTTGTGGGCCTATGAGCAGGCACCAACTGCAGGCATGCAGTAATTGTTCTTGAAAGAGTGGGTGAATAGTGGCTTGGAATCGGCTTGAATTTACCCTCCTGAACCTTCTGAGACAGCTGTAGGTGAGACTTCGCTTGAAATGGCGGGTGTTTAGCACAAAGTTCGTAAATAACACATCCTAAACTCCAAATATCGCTGGCTGGAGTGGACGGTTGGTCCAAGAGCACCTCTGGGCTCATGTAGTACGGTGTACCGACGTAGGTTGTAGCCAACGGGTTTTCACCATCCAAGAGCTTTGCCAACCCGAAATCTCCGAGTTTCACATTGGTAAAAGGCTTACCCTCATCCAAAAAAATGTTTTCAGGCTTGATGTCCCGGTGAAGCACGAATGATTGAGGCTGGTTGAGTCCGTCATTGCCTAAAAAGTTCGAACCAGGGCCATTTGCAGCCAAAATTGCTGGTGGAAGCGGTGGTGCGTTTTTGTTGTAGTGGCAACGGTAGAGAGCCAAACACAGCTGGGTCAACACGTTCCATACTTCATGCTCAGGGTAGAATTCTGTGCTGTGTCTCAAGCCTCTAATGACACCAGCCAGATCGCCTCCCCCACAGTATTCCATGTAGAGGTGTACTTCCTGGGACGGTGAGACGTGTTCATGATGGAGGTAGTGCACAATATTTGGGTGACTGAGACTTTTGAGAATGCGAAACTCTGCTATTAGTTGGGTACGTTCCTTTTGATTCATCGACTTGTACGATATTTCTTTTCGGGCCAAAACAGTGCCATCGGATCGAGTAACCCGTCGTATTACTCCGAAGGATCCATGGCCAATGACCTCTCCCGGTGTGTATTCCATTTAATCAAATTGGGCGGATCAAGAATTTGAGGATTGTTATCGTGGTCAGCAGGCAACTTCTTTTTTTTGTTTATGGTTTCCGTTTGTGGCCGTGTGGGTTGGGTCAAAACAGAAATGCCAACCCCCCATGAACCAGCTCTGGAGACAGCTAGGCAAGTATACAGTTTTAGAATTAAAAAAGCAGTTTTATAATTAATAAAGCAGTTTGAGGTGCCTTGATACCTATAGCTGATTATTTATGTAGAATTTTTATCCCATCCAACCCCTTAGAAACGACACAAATTAATTTTTTTACGAAAATACGTCTGAAAAAAAAACACAAAACTAAATATCGCACATATTTAGTGTCTTAATCACCTATATATATACTAAGAAACTTATTTAGTGCAGAGGACACGGGAGAACTCGTCGTAGTTAATGCATCCATCGCCATCCACGTCAGCAGCTCTGATCATCTCATCAGCCTCCTCTTCGGTCAGTTTGTCGCCAATTGAAGTCAAAACGTGGCGAAGTTCAGCTGCTGAGATGAGTCCATTTCCGTTGCGGTCGAAAACACGGAATGCTTCTCTAACCTCATCCTCGTTATCCGTAACCTTTATACGTCGCGCCATCATAGTGATGAACTCCGGGAAATCCACAGTGCCATCGTTATCCACGTCAATTTCGTTGATCATATCCGAGACCTCAGCCTCGCTGGGAGTTTGGCCAAGCGACCTCATAACGGTGCCGAGCTCCTTAGACGTGATCTTTCCATCTCGATCCTTGTCGAAGAGAGAGAATGCCTCGCGATATGCCTGAATCTGCTCCTCGGTGAGGTTGTCAGTGAGTCCAGCTTCGGTTTTAGACATTGCTCTGTTGGTGGGCGTGTGAGGCGAAGAATGGTTGTGTGGCGGAGTATCGGGTGGCCCCAGATTTAGTCATCAACACTTTCCCGTCATACTGCCAGGAACCAGTTCATGAAACACAATAGTTATTAGTTGCAGTAAACAATGCAGGGAGACTTGTTGGGTAAAATTGACGCAACATACAGGGAGCAATTGCAAAAAGAAGCGACAAAAACGCAATTCACCGACAACATGGCCATACTGGAGCGTCTTTTTAATGATTTTAATTCCAAACTAGACGCCACCATCGACGTTGCCTGCCAGGAAATTCCGTTGCCAACGCAAAAACCAACCGTGAATTCCAGCGTGCAGGAGATTTACAATTCGACAATGATCGATTGCTTCGAATCACTCAGTGAATACTGTAAAACCGACGATCCAGGCCATATTAAACCCCCTAAGATCAGCATGCTGTCGGATAACTGCGTACAGCAGTAATGGCATGCCTTATCTCCATATCAGTCACCTGATATTTGAGCACCGCCCTCAACAGCCAATTTCATCAGTTGAAAAAAAACCTAAATGTTTAATGGAGGAGATTTTTTCGGGATCGGTTGCCGGAGCAGTGGGTAAGCTATTCGAATATCCTTTTGACACCGTAAAGGTTCGCCTGCAGTCACAGTCGCTCACCAACCCGCATTATTCGGGGGCCTTGGACTGTTTCACAAAAACGCTGAAAAATGAGGGCTTTTTGGGGATGTACAAGGGGATTAGCACCCCGATTGTGGCTGCTGCTGCTGAGACTGCTACTCTGTTCGGAACTTTTAATGTTTTTTCCAACTCGTTAAGCCCATACATTACCAATGTTTCTCTCCAAAGCTGTGCTGCTGGGAGTCTCAGTGGATTGGCTGCTTCGTTTGTTCTTACCCCTATTGAGTACGTCAAGTGCCGCATTCAAGTCGACAGCGAGTCCCACAGGGCGAATATCTACACGCTTATCAAAAATACATGTGAAAAACAAGGTGTGCGAGGACTCTGGAGAGGCCAAATTGGAACTGCATTCAGAGAATGCGGTGGAAGTGCTTCGTGGTTTGGACTGTACTACACTTTTAAGGGCGATTTGGGTTCATTGCTCGCTGGTGCCTTAGCGGGGGTGGGATATAACTTATCACTGTACCCAGCTGACTCCATTAAGTCAAGGATGCAGACTGACTACTCAAAAACATCTTTTTTCAAGGTGGGGCGTGAAATCGTCCGTGAACAGGGTATTCGAGGACTCTATCGAGGGTGCCTAATAACTTGCATGAGGGCTGGCCCTTCAAACGCAATTATATTTACTGTTCACGAACAGGTTCAAAAAATTCTTACCAATTAAAAAAAAGGGTTAACAATTGGCAGTGCAGGTAAGCATGCAAAGTGATGATGCAGATGCTGCGCCTCCCCACATTTTCTTATCACGCGGTATGACATATGCCAATGTAGTAGTGCCAATGTAGTGGTAAGCCATTACCAAGAGGTTAATGGCATTTTATGGAATATAAGTAAAATATAATTATAGAATTAGGCTTGCAAGCTGCGCTGAATAGTTGGATATTCACTCAAAAATATGAACCCTTATCAGGGCTTAGGCGCGATGATTTTAGGGCGAATTAACATTTACTTTTTTCCCCACAGTTATGAGTAACTAGACATATCCAAGCAAGCTAATTTTAATTGTTAAAACTAAAAATATGAATTAAAGTGAAACCGCCCGTATCATAGTCTAGGAAAATAGGTAAAAACTATTTAAAAAAAACAGTATACCTCTTAATCAACCGCATCGGACAAAAATGAAATGACGTTTTTTATCAATGATGCAGGGTTGTACAAATATTTGAAAGATAAAAAAAAAAAGAATATAAAAGTGGGTACAGCCCCCACCATAAAATATATGGTGAGTTTCTGGAATAAAAAACTACAGGATCAATCCGATACTTCTGAAGAAGTATCTAGCCTGGATGAGGAGGCAAGAGTCGAACCTACTGAGGAGGAACTGGCCACACTGCGTAAAGTAAGAGACACGTTTCCGTATTCGGTGTTTTTAATTGCTATTGTAGAACTCTCAGAGAGATTTACTTACTATGGACTAACCGGTCCTTTCCAGAATTACATTCAGCGTCCTCGAAACTACCACCCTGCATCCGGTGGCAGAGCACCAGGAGGAATCGGAAGGTATCAGGATGTTTCCAAGAACCAGCAAATGGCCACGGGACTAACCACCTTTTTCTCGTTCTGGTGCTACGTTACACCTATCCCCATGGCAATTCTTGCCGATATGAAACTAGGAAAGTATTTGACAATCTGCATCTCTAGTGGAATTTACGTTATTGGGCTGCTTATTCTGTTTGTGACCTCGCTTCCGAAGTACATGGAAAGTGCTGGATTAGGGGGATTGGTTGCAGCGATGGTTATCATCGGTGTGGGCACTGGAGGTATTAAGTCTAATGTATCCACGCTGATCGCTGAGCAGTACACCAACACCAAACCATTTGTAAAAACTCTTAAAAGTGGTGAAAAGGTTATAGTTGACCCTGCAACTACTATTCAGTACATTTATTCAATGTTCTACTGGTGTATTAATCTTGGGTCCCTGTCGGCCATAGCAACCACTGAACTGGAGAAAAACGTTGACTTTTGGGCCGCATTTTTACTTCCATTTTGTTTCTTTTTTGTGGCCATTTTTGTCCTTATTATTGGCAGGAAGAGCTACATTGTGAGGCCTCCTGCTGGCTCCCCTTTACCTCATGCTATGAGAATTTTGTGGATGGCGTGGAAAAACGGATGCCAACCTAAGTCTAAGCGTTATTCAAATCCTAATAAATCTCTAGAAGAGTTTAATGTCCCCAAGGGCCGGTTTGTGACCGTTGTTAACAACTGTGTTTACAGCTGTTTTAAGTGGTGGAAGCCTCTAGCGTCTCGGTTTACGTTTGAGATTGCGAAACCTTCGGTTAGACGCGAACTTGGGCTGTCTGAGGTTCCCTGGACCGACCTGTTTGTTGAGGAGGTTACTCGCGCCTTTGAAGGATGCAAAGTGTTTGCGTATTTCCCCATTTACTGGATCTGCTACTCGCAAATTTCCGGTAACTTGACTTCCCAAGCGGGCCAAACCGACACCCACAAGCTTCCTAATGACATTCTTCAGAACTTGGATCCGATCACCATTATTATTTTCATTCCCATTTTCAACACCCTCGTCTATCCTGGTCTTAAGAGGTTGGGAATGGACATGCTGCCCGTGACGCGAATCTCGTTTGGCTTCATTGTTGCTGCGATCTCCATGGCCTACACTGCTGGCTTCCAGAAACTAATTTACTCTCGTGGACCCTGTTACGAGTACCCCCAGGACACCAGGTGCCCAGTTACCATTAACGGAGTTGCGGGTGCAGTAGCCAACGACGTTCATGTTGCCATCCAGACACCAGCCTGGATGTTTATGGGCATCTCTGAGATTCTGGCCTCAGTCACTGGCAATGAGTTTGCATTCAAGTACGCACCTGCTTCCATGAAATCTTTCGTGATGAGTTTATTTTTGCTCACAGTTGCGTTTGGAAATGCCATTAATGAGGCTCTCAATCCCACGTTGGTCAATCCTAAGATTCTGTGGATGTATACAGGCTTAGCCTGTTCCGCGTTTGTGGCCGGTATCGTTTTCTGGTTTGTTTACCAGAATCTTAATGACCGCGAGGCCTATTACGAAAAGCTCAATAGTGAAGTCAAGTCAAGCGAGGCCATTGAGGTCTTTGAAGGCCAGGACTCCGAAGTGACTGCTGGTGATCTCGACTCAATCGAGCACAAGAAGAACAACATCTCAATTCACTCGCTAAATGGTAATAAACCATTTTAATTATATTTTATTTTTGCGTTATTTTTAGCTACTTATTTACGTGCATTAATTACCGCTACGTGTTTTAGCATGGCTAGGGCACGGTGAACACCTAAACACTTAAGCTAAGGTTACTACCATGGTTCGTCGGAGACATCCCATTGTGACCATAATTGTAGTTGCTACCGTGATTTTAGCACTGTTTTCATTCTCAAAGTCATTTGAGGCGAGTTCTACGTTGTCAAAATTACAAAGAGTTCTGCCGAGTGACTCCGAACAGAAGGACTTGAAGGAAGTGGCCGAGGCCAACAAATTTGCCGAGGCCCAACTGGCAAACGAGAACAGCTATGAGGAGAACTACCGGATCGAAGGCGATTACATCACTCCCAACGAGGTGATTGACACCCCTGAGAAGGCAAACAAGATTGTCGCGAAGCCTGCCGATGATAAGGCCATGCAGGTGGAGGCAAATTTGGCAAGTCTTAAGGACTCCGAGATTGAGAAAGAACCTAAGGAGGTTCCTAAGAAAAAACCTGAGATCAAGGCACCGGATACTGCCGATTTGACGTTGGGAACTCCCATTATGGGAAAGATGCCCAACCAAACCGTTCGTGCGGAGGTTGGACGTGCAGGTTGGAAGCTGATTCACACTATTCTATCCCAATTCCCCGAGGAGCCCACCCAGGAGGACAAGGACACGCTTCTTGCGTACTTCAAGCTGCTGTCTCGGGTTTACCCCTGTCAAGAGTGTGCCTGGCACTTCCAGGACCTGCTTCGTAAGTCTCCTCCCCAGCTGTCAAGTCGTAAAACCGCAGTTATGTGGGGCTGCGATGCCCACAACAAAGTCAACAAGCGTCTTGGAAAGGAAATCTTCGACTGTGCTTACATTTTTGACAAGTACGATTGTGGGTGTGGGGACCAGGTTGATGAGAAGTCCGAATTGGTTCCTGGTGAAGAAGGCTTTGAGACCGCCACCAACCGTGTTCCGGTTGCTTAATTTTAATTATCTTGCATTTCACTTATCTAATTATTTTTGACATTCTTTCAAATTATCCACAAGAATTTACCAGTGGATATTTATTACCTGCCCAACCCTGAAAATAATTTTTTTAAATTTCATAAATTATGGAAAATAAAGCCCATAGAGGGGCAAGCAAAGACTCATCTAAGAAGACCAAACAGCATGCCAATGGTTACAATGCTCGTGCATTTGGCGTGGCAAATGCTGGAAAACTAGACCGAATGGCCCGAAGGTCCGTGGACGTTGGCGAAAAACGCTTTCACGCCCCGATGGTCGACAGAACTCCTGAAGAGGCTCCGCCTGTTCTCGTGGCAGTAGTCGGGCCTAAAGGTGTAGGAAAAAGCACTCTGATTAAGAGCCTGGTCAAGAGATTCACCAAACACACAGTCGGCGAGCTTAACGGACCGGTGACAGTTGTTTCCGGTAAAAAGAGAAGAATAACGTTTTACGAGTGTGGAACGGACTTAAACTCCATGATTGATGTTGCAAAGGTTGCCGATCTGGTTCTGTTGATGATCGACGGTAACTTTGGCTTCGAAATGGAGACAATGGAGTTTTTACAGATTGCCTCAGTTCACGGATTTCCGCGTGTGCTGGGAATTGTAACTCACCTCGACCTTTTCAAGAACATAAGCCAGGCTCGTGCGGCTAAAAAGGCTCTCAAACAGCGGTTTTGGACCGAAGTGTACAAGGGAGCCAAGCTCTTCTACCTGTCGGGTGTTATGAACTCGCGGTATCCCGATCGTGAAATCCTCAATCTAGCCCGATTCATTAGTGTCATGAAGTTCAGACCTTTGAAGTGGCGAAATGAACATCCTTATCTAATTGCAGATCGTTTCACTGACCTGACACACCCGCAGTTAATCGAAAGCAACCCAAAAACGGACAGAACTGTGGCTCTGTACGGCTATTTACGAGGTACACCTTTGAAAAAGGGACAGTCAGTGCATATTCCGGGTGTGGGGGACGTTGTTGTTAATGAGGTTGAGCAGTTGACTGATCCATGCCCGACTCCAGCTGCCATTAAGCGTGAAGAAGAGCAAGGAAAAACTGGAAAAACTGGTCGGAGAAAGCTGGATGACAAGCTCAAAACTATTTATGCACCTATGAGCGATGTCGGTGGTATCAAAATCGATAAAGATGCCGTTTACATTGACGTGGGCTCGCATGCTTTCGATCCCGAAGAGAACAAAAACGCTGGATTGGGTGAGAAAATGGTTATGGACCTGCAAAAACCGGTTAATACATTGGATGCAGTTGAGGGTATTCAGCTTTTCTCCAATTCAGCCACAGTTCGCGATTTAGAAGATGTGGCCGATGACGAGGAGGATGAGGAGGACGACGAAGGAGAGGGCGGAAGAGGACGAACGACTCTCCGTAAAGCTAATACATACACCCACAAGGACCAAACTCCTACAAATGAGGAGCAGTTCGATTTTGCCTCGGATTCAGACTTGGAACTAGAAGACCCCAGTGAGTCTAAATGGAAGGATAAGTTTGTCCCTGCCGATTATAGCCGTACTCTTCCATTGGGACGAATGATTTATTCGGAGATGAGTGCCGATGAAATTATCAATCGGTGGAAATCCGGAAATACCGAGGAAGTTGATGAGGACATCGAGGAAGGTGATGAAGGTGATGAATTCTTAAAGAAGAAGAAGGTTTCCAACTTTAGTGATAAACCACGTTTGACCTACACTGACGTTTCAATCTCAATTGACGACTTGGATGACTTGTTTTACCGTGAAGTCAAATTTGACAACGACAACGACAACGAAAGTGAAAAATACGAGGACTCCGAGGGCGGAAGTGACTTCGAGGATCTTGAAGCCGGAGAAACAAAGGAAAGCGAAGAAGAAAAGGAAGAGGAGGTGAAAGAAGAGGTCAAGATCAAGTCGGTTGAGGAGCAGAGGGCGGAGAATGCGAAGAAGAAGGAGCAGATGCGTCTTCAGTTCGACAGCGACGAGGAAAAAGCCGACGAAAACGAGGACGATGAGAACGCTGAGTCGTGGTACGACAAGCAGAAGTCAAGGATTAGCAAACAGCTCGAGATTAACGAGGCTGAACTCGCTGATCTAGACGATGCCACTCGTCGCCAAATTGAAGGTTATCGGGCCGGAAGTTACGTGCGATTGGTGTTCAGCGA
This sequence comes from Starmerella vitae, assembly GCA_030584925.1. Lineage (NCBI taxonomy): Eukaryota > Fungi > Ascomycota > Dipodascomycetes > Dipodascales > Trichomonascaceae > Starmerella > Starmerella vitae. The sequence continues at coordinate 4,521 of JAJMCB010000034.1, read as the reverse complement.
CATCCCCTGTGAGTTTTCTGAGTTCTTTGATCCCAAGTATCCCATTATTGTGGGAGGTCTGCTCTCAAATGAAACCCGATTTGGTTTCAGCCAAGTGCGAATCAAGAAACACCGGTGGTACCCTCGTCTCTTGAAGACCAATGACCCCGTAGTCATGTCTCTTGGCTGGAGACGCTTTCAGACCTGTCCGATCTACACCACTTCGGACTCACGTACGCGTACACGTATGTTGAAGTACTCTCCCGAGCACATGTTCTGCAACGCCATGATGTGGGGTCCTCTGGTCTCGCCCAATACCGGCTTTGCATGCTTCCCCAGTGTGAGCGAGAAAGACACCGCGGCCAACTTCCGAGTGAGTGCGACCGGAACCGTGGAGGAGGTCGACCAGGAGGTCGAGATTGTGAAAAAATTGAAGCTTGTTGGCCATCCCTACAAGATTTATAAAAACACTGCCTTCGTGAAAGACATGTTCCACTCCTCGCTTGAGATTGCGAGGTTCGAAGGCGCTCAAATCAAGACTGTGAGCGGTATTCGAGGTCAAATCAAGCGTGCACTGACCTCTGAAGGCTGTTTTAGAGCCACGTTCGAGGACAAGGTGCTGATGTCAGACATAGTTCTACTTCGTGCTTGGTGGCCGGTCCGGTGTCGCCAGTTTTACAACCCCGTAACCTCCCTGTTGCTGTCCGACAAGACTGCATGGCAAGGAATGCGTCAAATTGGTGCCATTCGTGCCGAGCGTAAGATGTCAGCCCCCCAAAAGAAGGACTCTGCCTATGGACCCCCCGTCGAGAGAGTCACCAGGCGCTTCAACCCACTCCACGTCCCCAAAGAGTTGCAGAAGAACCTTCCATTCAAGTCACAGATTGCTGCCATGGCCCCTCAGTCCAAGAAGACGTACATGCAGAAGCGAGCAGTTGTTGCCGATGGAGTGGAGAAGGAACTGCGTGACATGATGGTCAAGGTGAACACGCTTCGCAACGAAAAGGACGCGAAACGGTTTGCGAAAAAACAGGCCGAGCGTGCGAAAATCCAGGCCGAAAAGGACAAGGAAATCGAACGCCGCGAGGCCAAGCGGAGAGAGAACCGCAAGGAATACTTCGCTAAAGAAGGCAGAAAACGCGCTGCTGAAGAAAGCAATGCCTCAAAACGTGCCAAACGCTCGTAGAAGATGTAATTAGGTACTTATTTGTTATTTACATGCACTTTTTTTTGTTTTGTTTTTGGTGTTTTTTAGCTTTTTATTTCAAGCACATTAGACGTAGTTTGCCAAGTACTGGATAGCTTCACCGTAGCCAGAACGCATCGTGATTGAGCACATGAAGACCTCGATTGGTCTAATGCCCTCAGGCAGCGGGTGAGACGCGTCTTTGCCGGTAGTAGCAATCAAACCGAACTCGTGGCGAAGCTGGTCCTCGGAAACAGCGGTTTCCTTATCAATCTTGTTACCAAGAATAACGAAAGGAGTCTGGGCCAGCTCAGGGATGTTCAACAGCTGATCGAGCTCGGCTTTGGACTCGGCAAAACGCTCAGGGTCAGCAGCGTCTACAATGTATACAACACCGCTAACCTCGGGGAAGTAGTCTTTCCAGACACGACGAGCCTGCAAGTGGCCACCGAGATCGAAGGTGGTGAATCTCACGTTGCCGATTTGGAGTTCTTCGCTCGTGGGGTGAGTTGTGGGAAGGAATGCAGCCATACGGTCGGTTTTCAGGACATGCAAGAGGGTAGTCTTGCCAGCGTTATCAAGGCCCAAAAACAGAAGCTTACCGTGCTTGTTCTGCAGGCCCAGGCTGTAGAGGATGTCGTAAAACCAGTTAACTATAAACATTGCCACAAGGTTCTCTGTCTTCGTGGGCGTTGAGGGTTTAGGAGAGTGTACGGTGAATTCTAGACGTATTATGTGGCCTCACATGCTTGGTTAGGATGTTGGAATATTACTAATCGGAACGCTATTTCGTAGGGCAAAGATTTGGGAGATTAGGCAGTCTAACAGGGTAGAGAGAGCAGGGCAGACAGGTTTGGCCCAAGGCGGTCAAGAGTAGATAATAAGTGAAATAATAAAAGAGAATAAAACTATATAAAAGCTAAACTAGTAGTAGTGCGTGAATCAAATCGCAAGCGCAAGAATGCCGAATGCAAACATAGCAAGTTTACTCGTTTTGAAAGTAGATGCCGCATTCGCAACACCATGGGATGAGGTAGGAATGCCAGTGTGAAGGGTCATACTAGGTTGCGATGATTGAGAAGCAGTCTGTGAACTCTTAGTGGGGAGTAATCCTAGAGTACTGGCGGCTTGGCCACCAGACTGAACAGATTCTCCGCTAGTTGGAATAGCGGTAGGACTCGTGGAAGCAGAACCAGCATTGATATTAAGAGTAGTTGAGTGTGATTCCGAGAACTCGGAACTAGAAGTCTCAATAATAGGTTGGTTGCTGTTTGCTGTCAACACAGAGGATTCGGCATTGGGACCGATTCGGGTGCTGGCCGAAGTCGGTGCGGTAGGTGTTACCACGCCGGATCTAGATGTGGTTGAGGCAGGAATGAGTACAGCAAAACTAGTTTCTGGAGAGGGAGAGACCTCAGAAGTACCTCGAGAAGTGTGAGCAACCGATGGAATCGTCAAGGGAGTTGACTGTGAAGAAGAAACAACAGGTTCTAAAGTGTTTACAGTGGAAACCGGTGTACCGTTCGAAGAAACGGTAGACTGAGACCAAGTAAAGGTTGCCACGGTAGAAGTGGATACTGTGGTAGCTGAACCGTCAGTAGTAGAGAGATGGTTAGTTGGGACTGTAGAAGTAACCAAGCCTGTCTCAGATGAAACCGGAACCAAGGTATTAACCGTGGACATTGGAACACCACTCGAGAAAATAGTAGAGTGAGACCAAGTGTAGGTTACGGAGGCAGAAGAAGTGACGGTGGTGACAGTACCATCGGTTGTGCTAACGAAGGTAGTTGGCACGGTCGAGGTATCGAGACCAGTTTCAGGGGTGACAGGAGCCAAGGTGTTAATAGTCGAAACTGGACCACCGTTGGATGAAACAGTAGAATGAGACCAGGTGTAGGTGGCAGGAGCCGAGGTAGTCACAGTAGTGACAGTTCCATCAGTGGTGCTAACGAAGGTAGTTGGCACGGTCGAGGTGACGAGACCAGTTTCAGGTGTGACAGGAACCAAGGTTGTGACAGTCGAAACTGGAGTACCATTGGAAGTCACAGTAGACTGAGACCAAGTGTAAGTAGCAGGAGCCGAAGTGGTCACAGTGGTTACAGTGCCATCAGTGGTGCGAACGAAAGTGGTAGGAACAGTCGAGGTGACGAGACCAGTTTCAGGTGTGACAGAAACCAGAGTGGTAATAGTCGAGATTGGGGTACCATTGGAGGAAACAGTAGAATCGGACCAAGTGTAAGTCGAAGGCACCGATGAAGTAACAGTGGTAACAGTGCCATCAGTGGTGCTAACGAAAGTGGTTGGCACAGTCGAGGTGACGAGACCAGTTTCAGGTGTGACAGGAACCAAGGTAGTAATAGTTGAAACTGGAGTACCATTAGAGCTGATTGTGGAATCTGACCAGGTGTAAGTAGCAGGAGCAGAGGTAGTCACAGTAGTTACAGTGCCATCACTGGTGGTCACATAAGTGGTTGGCACTTCAGAAGTGACAAGGCCAGTGTGAGGTTCCACAGGCACCAAAGTGGTAATAGTCGAAACTGGAGTACCATTGGAGCTGATGGTGGAATCAGACCAAGTGTAAGTTGAAGGCACCGAGGAAGTAACAGTAGTTACAGTACCATCGCTAGTGGTCACATAAGTGGTAGGCACTTCAGAAGTGACAAGGCCAGTGTGAGGTTCCACAGGAACCAAGGTGGTGATAGTCGAAACTGGAGTACCGTTAGAACTGATGGTGGAATCGGACCAAGTGTAAGTAGCAGGGGAAGAAGTAGTCACAGTAGTTACAGTGCCATCAGTGGTGCTCACGAAGGTAGTTGGAACTTCAGAAGTGACAAGACCAGTGTGAGGTTCCACAGGAACCAAAGTGGTGATAGTCAAAACTGGAGTACCATTGGAGCTAATAGTGGAATCAGACCAAGTGTAAGTAGCAGGAGCAGAAGTAGTCACAGTATTTACAGTGCCATCAGTGGTGCTAACGAAAGTTGTTGGCACAGTCGAGGTAACGAGGCCAGTGTGAGGTTCCACAGGAACCAAGGTGGTGATAGTCGAAACTGGAGTACCGTTGGAGCTAATAGTGGAATCAGACCAAGTGTAAGTAGCAGGGGCAGAAGTAGTCACAGTAGTAACAGTACCATCGCTAGTAGTCACATAAGTGGTTGCCACAGTCGAGGTAACGACACTAGTGTGAGGTTCCACAGGAACCAAGGTAGTAATAGTCGAAACTGGAGTACCATTGGAGCTAATAGTGGAATCGGACCAAGTGTAAGTAGCAGGGGCAGAAGTAGTCACAGTAGTAACAGTGCCATCGCTAGTGGTCACATAAGTGGTTGGCACTTCAGAAGTGACAAGGCCAGTGT